>VYZV01001423.1:177941-189929 GCA_013401275.1 Pandion haliaetus | reverse complement strand
CTCCTCATTGCCAACCTGCACAACCAATAGCAGGTAATTATCCTGGACACCATTTCCAAACACATAAAGGATAACAAGGTCAACAGAAGTCAGCATGGATTTTCAAAGGAGAAATCATGCTTAACCAATCTAATATCTTTGTACAATGAAATCCCTCGCTGGGTGAATAAGGGGATAGCAGTACATGTTTTCTACTTCAACTTAGTATTGCTTTTGACATTGTGTGCTGTAACTTCCACATAGACAAGCTGACAGAGTACTTGTTAGATAAATTAACAGTGAGGTGGATTAAAAACTGGCTGAACAGTAGTGGCAAAAGCTTTGTGATCCATGGCACAAAGTCCATCTGGAAGCCAGGTACTAGTGGTGTACCACAGGGGTGGGTACTGGGTCCAATGCTGTTAAACATCTGCGTTAATGACCTGGATGATGGGGCACAGAACACCCTGAGCAAGTTTGCCAATGACACCAAACTGAGAAGAGGGACTAATGCAGCTGTTGGCTGTGCTGCCATTCAGAGGGACCTTGGCAGCTCAGAAATGGGCAGAGAGGAGTGTCATGAAGTTCAATAAAGGGAAGTGCAAAGTTCTGCACCTTGGGAGGAATAAGTTCACGCACCAGTATATGCTGGGGCTCAACCAGCTGGAAAGCAGCTTGGCAGAGAAGGACCTGGTGGTTCTGGTGGACACCAAGTTGACACGAAGCTAACCTTGAGTCAGCAACATGCCATTGTGTTAAAGGAGGCTAATGGTATCCTGGGTTGCATTAGGAATAGCGTTGCCAGCACATTGAGGGGAGTTATCTTTCCCCTCTAATGGTTTTGGAGCTGCATGTGATGAAGTGAAGGCCCTAGTGAGTGGTTTGAGGCAATGGCATCATGGAGAAATATGGGATCTGGCCCTTATATAAAGGCATACCTCAAATCAGCAGGGCCAGGATTTAACTCTGCATTCTCACACAGTTAAATTTGGCCTTGCAATTCCATTCCAGGCAATGAGATCACTGACATTTCAAGACATACATTTTCTCCTCTTCGTTCCCCAGGCAGCCCTTCTGTCACCCAGGATCTGCACAGAGAGGAGAAAAACACCTCCAATGCTGCTAACTGCAGATAGCACAGACTGCTTATATTTTCTCTGCTTATTGCCTGGGCTCTACCTGGGCAGCTGTATTTCAGACACACACATTCCTTAATCTAAGCAGAAATCAGGCTCATTTGTTTCAGCAAGATGTTTGCCATAAATTACAAGTAGTTTCACACTGCTCTCTGTTTGTTTCCACCCCAGCCGTAGCTTTTCTTTTGCAAGGGAGCGGGGTGATATGGAATACCAAGTCCTGTGTTTCTGTGTTGAGCTGTTGCTGAAATTGAATCAAGGCATAGTGTCTTTCTGGATGTTGTATTCTGAGGAGAACAAACAAGTATTGATGCTGTCCTTTTGCTGCATTTGTAGTGTTTACAAGCTAAAGCAGTTACAGTATATTACTTGAGTTGGAACCCACACAGAAGCTTTATTTGTCCTTTAATTCTTAATTTTAAAAGAACCACTTTCCCTCCCCCCCTCCCCTTTTTTGGGGGAATAAAGCAAATGTTCTTTTTTGCAGACTAAAGAGATACCCCATGAAATTATCCAGCTATTCCAAGGTCCCTCTGGGTTTTCTAACTCATCTTTCATGTAACATATATTTTTCTCTTGTAAGAGTAGGGAAAACAATTATTGTTGGATGAACAGAATCTGATGAGACATGAAGTAGCTCAGAGGTAGGTTTCTTCCTGAACAAAAGGTTGCCTTAGATTTGTAAGTGATTGTTTGCCTGGTATCCATTTATTCATTAGAAATTCATGAAACTTCCAATTCCTTCTCTAGCTTGAGCAGAAACAGAAATGATGAAAAGCCCTTCATTCCCAGACATGTCCTTTTTATATTTCACATCTATCTAAACCCAAGAAGAACTGAGAGACTGTTTTCAACCAGTTCAGCTTCCAAACAGATGATAACAATAGGCATGGGCTTATTTTTTCTATCCTCTGATGAGACCAGAGACATTAGAGAGTTCCTCCTGTGGCTGAAGAAAATCCTCTTTCCTTTTTTTAGAAATTACTGCTTTGGAGAATGCATAAAAAAATCTAGTGATTAGGATATCTATTGAGTCTGAAACAAAATTAATTTGTCAGGGTAACATTAGGACCAATTTTCATAGCCAGCTTTGTTACGCAGAACAGACTTCCTCCTTCAGAGGACTTTCAGACTGCAAAATTTCCAGCAATGCACAATCCTAGCAGACACTCTTGCCCTAACCATTTATTACAATACCTACATCATCGGTGAGTTAGACTCACAATGAGTAATCCTAGTGCTTCCTGGTTATCATGGCCTTTCACTCATGTGTGTCAATGGGCAATATCTTGGATTGTGATACTACATACTAATATTATCACCACATCATCTTTACAATTAAGAAAAGCTGCAGTCTGCAGATGGGAAATGCATCATGTCTGATACTGAATTCTCCAACAGGTGCCACAGGGAGGAAGTATTTAAGACATGAAACTAGAGGGCTAACCAGTGATATCCTGGGCACTGAGTAATAAGGCTTCCTCACCTGAAATGGAAACTCATTCCACAGGAAACAATAAGCTTCTCCACTAGAGAATGCCCACAAAGCAGTGCTGGGATCAGTCTCAAATGGTCATGCAGAGACACTCTAAGTTGCTATGAATGAAAGGAACAGGCACAGGCACATGCTAACATTTCCCACAAGCACCCGTATCTCGGCTGAGCAGTTAATGCCCCTTAGGATGGTCAGGAACTTCTGAGAAAAAGCTTGGAGCAACAACCCTTGTCCTTGGCACGTTCTCCTGCATCTCTCACTAGACTGCGCTGAGCTCCTTCAGCCAGGCTGCAGACACTCCTGCCCTCATCTTGTGGAGTGAGGACTGCCTGCAAGGCTTGTCAGCCATTCTTGACATGGGGCAGAAGCTGGAGGAATACTGTGGGATGGCTTCGTGATCAGCAGGGCTGAATATTATTGCAGAGTGAGAAATAAACTTCTGCATTGCACCTTGCTGTAGCTCTTTGTACCGATCCAGGAAAAAGCGGGAAGAACCTTTTGCCTCTCAGCAAGGCAGCAAACCCATCACCCAGCAAGGCAGCAACTGTCTGTGTGTGCTGGGGCCGAGCCACCTGAAATGCTCTTCTGTCCTGCACCATTAGAAAATCATCATGCAGATCCATGTGCTTAGAGATACTGCAAACATTGCTCTTCATCTTGTTGCTGCTAAAAGGACTAGCAAGTAGTAATTTATTGTACTTACCAGCTCCTATTGGGTTGAGCAACTTCAGCATTTGTGTCATGGTTTTGGCACCAATGACACTTGTTGGTTCTTTAACATGCAGAGATTATCAGGAGGCAGAGAAAGAATTTGTGTTCTCTTCTTGTCTGGAAGTAGACTTCCAAACTCCCTGCTGCTCCCTTCCTTGCAGAAATGATAAAGCATTGCACACATAAAGAAGAAGAGACCTCAGTTAGAATATTTTCAGTTGGAAGGGACCTACAACGACCATCTAGTCCAACTGCCTGACCAATTCAGGGCTGACCAAAAGTTAAAGCATATTATTAATGGCATTGTCCAAATGCCTCTGAAACACTGACAGTCTTGGGGCATCGACGGCCTCTCTAGGTAGCCTGTTCCCGTGTTTGACTACCCTCTTGGTAAAGAAATGCTCCCTAATGTCCAGCCTTAACTTCCTCTGGTGCAGCTTTGAACCATTCCCATGTGTCTTATCACTGGATCCCAGGGAGAAGAGATCAGCACCTCCTTCTTCACTTCCCCTCCTCAGGAAGCTGTAGAGAGCAATGAGATCGCCCCTCAGCTGCCTCCTCTCCAAACTAGACAAACCCAGAGTCCTCAGCCGCTCCTCATAGGACATTCCTTCCAGCCATTTCACCAGCTTTGTTACCTTCCTCTGGACACATGCAAGGATCCTAACACCCTTTTTACATTGTGGGACCCAGAACTGCCCATTGTATTCAAGGTAAGGCTGCACCAATGCTGAATACAGCAGGATAATCACTTCTTTTGACCAGCTGGTTATACTGTGTTTGATGCACCCCAGGATGTGGTTTGCCTTCCTGGCTGCCAGGGCACACTGCTGACTCGTATTGAGCTTAGTGTCAACCAGCACACCCAGATCCCTTTCTGCAGGGCTGCTCTCCAGCCACTCTTCTCCCAATTTATACTTGTGTCTGGTGTTCTTCCGACCCAGGTGCGTAATTCAGCATTTGGACTTGTTAAATTTCATCCCATTAATCATTGCCCAACGCTCCAATCTATCTAGAACCCTCTGCAATGCCTCTTATCCCTCAAGAATTAACAGCATCTCCCAGTTTGGTAACAGCAAACCTGCTAATGGTGCATTTAATTCCTGCATTCAGATCATTAGTAAACATATTGAACAGAACTGGCCCTAGAATTGAACCCTAAGGAACACTACTGGTGACTGGTCACCAGCCAGAAGTAGCCCCATTTGCTACAACTCCTTGAGCTCTGTCCTTCAGCCAGTTCTTCACCCAGATCACCATGAACTGGCTCACCCCACAGCTGGACAATTTGTCCAGAAGGATGCTGTGAGGAACAGTATTAAAAGCCTCACTAAAATCCGGAAAAACTACATATACCACTTTCCCTTCATCCACTAGGGGGGTGACGTTATCATAGAAGGATATCAAATTAGCTAAACAGGATTTTCCCTTTGTGAGCCCATGTTGACTGTGCCTAATGATAGCATTATTGTTTAAATGCCTTTCAACAGTGTGCAGTGCAATCTTCTCCATGATTTTTCCAGGAACTGAGGTTAGACTAATAGGTCTGTAGTTCCCTGGGTCTTCCCTCACTCCCTCTTTCCAGACTGGAATAACACTGGCTAGCTTAAGGTCAGCAGGGACCTCCCCTGACTCCCAAGACCTTTGGCAGGTGGTTGAGAGGGGTCCTGCCATAACATCCATTAGCTCCTTCAGTACTCTGGGATGAATCCCATCAGGCCCCACGGACGTGAACATTCAGCTGATATAGCTGGTCTCTTACAACTTCAGTCTCCACAATTGGAAAGTCACTGTTCCCACACCTGCAGTCCTCCTACTCAGGGGACCGGGCAGCCCAATGTCTACCAGTATTATTAAAGATTGAGGCAAAACCCACATTGAATTCCTCCGCTTTTTCTTCATCCCTGTTAGTCAGATGACCATCTTCAACAAGTATAGGTCCAATGTTTTTTTAGACCTCCCTTTGCTATTAACATACTTAAAAAAGACCTTCTTGTTATCTGACACAACACTGGCCAATTTCAACTCTAACTGAGCTTTGGCCTTTCGTGTCTTCTCCCTACAAACCACAGCTCTGTAATCGTCCTGTGAAGCCTGACCTTGCTTCCAGGGATAATAGAATTTCTTTTTCCTCTTGAGCTCCATGAGGAGTTCCCTGTTCAGCCAAGCTGGTTTTCTGCCCCGCTTGCTTGACTTACAACACTGTGGAATTATCTGCTCCTGTGCTTCTAAAAGGTGGCTCTTAAAAACTGACCAGCCCTCATGGACTCCTAAGCCATTGAAAGCAGATTCCCAGGATACTCTGGTAAATAATTCCCTGAATAGCTTAAGGTTTGCTCTCCTGAAGTCTGGGGTAGCAACTCTGCTGCCCTTTTTTCTCATTACTCTGAAAATTTTAAACTCAAGCATTTCATAATCACTGTAGCCAAGACAGCCGCCTGCCATCACATTCCCCACAAGTCCTCCTCTATTCACAAAGAGCAAGTCTAGGACAGCATCTTTCCTAGTTGGCTCACTGAGTACCTGTGACAAGAAGTTATCTCCTACAGACTTCAAGAATTTCCAAGACCTGCTCACCACAGTAGTATGATATTCTCAGTTGATGTCTGGGAAGCTGAAATATCCCATAAAGACAAGGGCTACCAATCTGGAAATTTCTCCTAATTGCCTATAGAATAACTCATCAGTGCTTACATCCTGGATGGGCAATCAGTAGTAGACACCCACTACTACAGCTCCTTTGTTTTCCATCTCCCTAATCCTCACACAGAGGCTCTCAACCACATCATCACTAACTGTAAGCGCTGTACAATCAAACCTGAGCTTTACATACAGTGTAACGCCTCCACGTTGCCTGCCCTGCCTGTCCCTCCTGAACAGCCTATAGCCCTCCATCCCAGCACTCCGATAGTGGGACTCATTTCACCAAGTCTCACTACTACCAATGATACCATAGGTCTGGGAATTGACCAACGCTTCCAGTTAATCCTGTTTATTTCTCATACTGTGTGCATATTAGAAAATATATATATTTTGGAAAGTTGGTACTCCACCTCTTCATGATTAAAAATACACAGGATTATCAAAAGAGAACTGCTGTTAATACTAGTATAGTTATCACAGATTTGCTAAAGCTGACACTAATCTCAGACTTCTCACAACAGTTTTATTCCGGAAAGCCTTTGGAAATATGAGCAACTGTATGCTGATTTTATGTCTCTTTGGCACAAGTGTTGCTTTGCCTGTAAATAGTACAGCTGTATATCACAGTCTAAGTTGCTTGGTTATTTAAGGTATGTGACAATCTACCCAGCTGCTTGGATTTTGTGCGCTTTTCTGCAGCCTGAACTGAACTGTCAGGATAATCTTTGCCAGTATACCTATTTTCCCTTCCCAGCTTACTGATGCTGGAGAAGATAAGTTGTCTTTGTATCTGCCGCGTTAGTGAATCTGAGCTCAGCTAATGGTCCGAGAAAGAAAAATTCCAAATTTCAGGATTATTCCCAGTGAAAAGTACCCAATCTTCATATATTAAAATGAAAAAGCTGAAGAGTGCTAGTGCAAAAATCAGCAGAAGCCTTCAGGACAGCCAACAGTTTCCTAGGATGCAAGCGAATATACTGCTGTCTTGAGCAAGAGTGTTAATCAGTCATGCCTAGCAGTAGGCACTGACTTTGCACCATAGAGGTAAAAGAACTGAATGTGTAACTGCAGTGGTAAGTATCAAAGTTCCGGTCAGCAAGTCTAAACCAGCTAGTTGTATTTCGGTTTCTATAGGGAGAAGGGTTTTGCCCATAGCTGAAAAACATGGCTTTGTACTTCAGCCAAGCTCATAATGAGCTGCTGCTCAAAGAGGTGCTAATAATCACTCCACCTCAGCTCCTTGATCTGCTCCCTTCTGTCAAACCAAATGATAGTGTGCCTGCAGAGCTAGTGAATGAAGTAGAAATCTTCCTTTCTTTTAAAACACAGACTTGATTTCCCACAAATTGGCTACCAGAACTGACTCCCAAACAGGTGTACAGCCCTAACTGTGGTGTCCTTTCAAAGGTGATGCCATCAAGAGAGATTGATAAACTCTTAGGAAACTGTATACCAGGGATGGTTTGTGCCATGACATCATCACAACCTCAGGGTCTTATCAGGGAAATGTAGAGGGCAGGAGAATAAATTAGTGTTCTTGATAGTATATTGAAGTTGATAGTATATCAGTTCATATGATAACCCTAGGCTGTACCACATACCAGGCTTCTCCAACCCTGTTTTGTCCATGTGTCTATGGGTATCACCCCCTGCTCAGATGCACTCTCATATCTGTTCTGTCTGGTTGCAGATGTACCCTCAGCATGCCAGACCACAGGGACTGGCAAGTATAAGCCTTGAGGTATGTATCCTCCCATTCCAGTTATGCATGATCACCTCTTGCATAATAAGGTGACAGCTGCAAATGAAAAACAAAAAAGTATTGTAGGAGATAATATTCCCCCTACTGTGACTTGCCACCTCTCTCCTATCATGTGTCTAGATGATGTGGTCCTGAAAATGCAGAGCAAAACCTCAGAAGTGGGGATGGTCAGAATCTTGACAACTATTCAAACATTTCAAATTTCTTTAACTGTCAGAAGAATGGGTGGAGAATAGCAGGGCAACACTTTTCTCTCAACAAACTGTGTAACAATCTGAAATGCAATTCATTTGGGAGAAAAGAATTTCTGGATTAAAGTGTAACTTTGAAATTTGAAGAAGGTTAAATTTGCATTCCCCTGTGGAAAGTTTTGTTTCTGTCTTTTGCTGTTTTCATATTACATCTAGTCACACTAGCCCCTAGTAGTCCCTCATGTCAGAACAGCCCGCTTGCTTCTGGCTCAGTTACCTGGCAATCCTTCAGATAAAATCTAATGCCTGTAGCTCAAGAAAATACAATTAGTCCTTGCCTGCCAGGCTTTGCTGTGGTCTGTATACTTCATCAAGGTAATATTAACAGCACGACACAGTGACATAAACCTTCACCCAATACATTGAGCCAAGTCATGGCATGGAAGGGTATAAGAAGGGAAAAAAGGTCACCAGAACCAAACCTGGTATTTAAATTTTTCAATAAGGTGAAATAGAAAGAAATTCTTCTTGAGGTGTAGCTCAGTCTTGCCACTTGCTTAAGTTCCCCACTTGCTCAGTTAAAGTGCAAGTAGCTAATGATAGCCACAGTGATATGCAGAGAGGTTGCCAATAATGCTCTGTTTTGAAGATGTCCCACTCTTAACAGATGGTAGTTGCGTAAAGTGGGGTGCTAGATTTATCCTTAATTTCCTTGCAGCGGTTCTTTTAGCTGCAGTTTTTGTGTCAATGTCAGCTCCAAATCTCATTAGTGGAAGCATATGTGCTGTAGAGCTGTCATGGGGTATTCCTAAACAAAAGCAAGTTTCTAGTAGCATTCCCACTCACTTCAATGGGAGCTCAGCAGGGTCAGTCAGGCTGCTCAAAACAGCAACTATGCAAGAAAGGAACTCCTGATTGCCACAAAAAGCAAAATAGATTAAAAGTATGCACTCTGGCTGACTCTAATGTCACATACCTAAGAGAACAGATCCAGCTGTTGCAAAAGTCTCAGGATATTTTAAACTGATTTATTCAGAAGAAAAACACTGTGAATAACTGACAAGCATATTTGTTTAGGAAATGATCCATGAATTGTCCAAATGAAACCAGTGATAATATTGATCAAAGATGGTGGAAAGATAAGGACATGCCAAACTTCTTTGCTTTATTTTTGTACTGAACAAGAATACATATGTACAAATCTCAAGCTTCATTAAGAAACCTTTCAGGCAAAGCTTTTCTTAAACAACCCCTCCATTTGTCTCCCTCCATCAACATAAATATTTTCACCTTGTTCTAAAGGCAAATATTACCTCTCATTGAGAGTCTTGCAATGTGACAAGCCTGCATAATCCACTGTATGAGAAGATCTCCAATATTATTTGCATGATGTTGAGCAGCATAAGATGACAGTTCAGGCAGAGGTATTTGAAAAATCCCAGAGAGTAGATGTTCTTGTTTTTAAAGCAGACTAGGCTTGCAATGAGCCAAAACCAGATGAGAGCTTTAACATTTAGTTTAACAGTGAAGGTGCTACAGTAATGGAATGAGGGTAAGGTATGAAAGTGTCGTGGGTTCGGGTTCAGCTCAGTCGGTAACAAAGCACCACGGAGCCGCTCACTCACCCAGTCGGTAACAAAGCACCTCAAAGCCGCTCACTAACCCCCCAACCCCGCACCTGGCCACGTTGGATGAGGAGAAAATACAAAGGCAGGCTCGTGGGTCGAGACAAGGACTGGGAGGGATCACTCCCCACTTATGGTCACGGGCAAAAGACAGGCCTAACTTGGGGAAGAAACAAAATCAATTTAATTTACTACAAATCAAATAAAAAAAAACCCCAACACAAGGGTATTAGGAAGGGAAAACCAAACCTCAGAACACCTTCCCCCCACCCCTCNCTCCCACGGGAGACAGTCCTTCACAAACTTCTCCAACGTGGGTCCTTTCCGCAGGCTTCAGTTCTTCCCGAACTTCCCTGGTGCGGGTCCTTTCCGCGGGCTGCTCTCCAGTCACGCACTGCTCCAGAGCAGATTTTCCCATGGAGTTATCACCATCTTCAGGAGCCTCTGCTCCACCGTTCACCTCCCTGGTCTGCAGGGGGACAGCCTGCCATCTCACCACGGGCTGCAGGGCCATCAGCCTCCTCAGGCGCCCCTCCTCCCCCTCCTTCTTCACTGTCTCCAGTATCGGCAGAGGGGTTCCTCTCACGTTTCCCAACCCCCACACTGCCGGTTCCCCTTCTTAAATATGTTCTCCCAGAGGCGCTGCCACTGTCACTCCCTATCTGGGCTGCAGAGGTGGGTCCGACTCTTTGGTGCCAGGGGAGCTTCCAGCAGCTTCTTAAAGGAGCCACCTCTGCAGCCCCCTCCCCCACTACCAAAGAAAAACCGCGCCACACAAACCCATAACAGAAAGGAATGAGCAATTTATAATATTTTTTGTTCATTTCTCAGAAGATGAGACAATATGGAAGACAGAATACAAACATGCTTCCACAGGTAATTACTCCTCTATTTTCAAACAACACATTATTTGCTGTATGTGCATATTTATAAAAAAAAGAAGCCTAGAGATTCAAAGTACTATTTTGAGTTCTATTTTCTTATGTGTTTGCAATAACACATCGATTAAAAACCCCACCTTCCTCTGTGGATGTGCTAGCTTTTCATTCTAATGATACTTAGCACAATAGCTAGTAACACTTAGTTGCTGCTGTAGTGGGTAATAGACATTACCGAACAGACCATCATGTAAAATAATGTCTTATGTCTTGACAGAGTAATGTACATAATGTCTTTAGGTGTTCAGAAAAAAAACCCAAAACAAAACCCAAAGCAGTTCACTGTTTTACATAGCAGACCTTAAGAAGGCAAGACCTTTAATAAAAATCTACCCATGTGTTTAAGGACCTGAACCATGATTCAGATGGTTGAAACTCCTACTTGACCTCAAGCTTGCTCTGCCAACTTGACCAGGATGCTTAGTGTCACTTCAGTTCCCTTTGAAAAAGCAGATAAACTCTGTCTTTGTATTTGAGTGTTACGAGGGATAATTTTCCAAACATTTTCCATGGGGTATTCTGATACTATCATGTTGATAACACTGAAAGATGCAGAGTACTAGTTGGAAATGAATGTTCCCCATTCTCTATTCTCATAGCATGGCTACTATGACTATGGGGAACCATTTAACTCCATCTGGCTGCACTGCATTCTTCATATCCATGGCTCAGGCAAAGGCCACAGGAGCATGAGACCCAACAGGTAAGCTGCTTCTGTGCTTCCTCTTATTCAAACCATGCCTCATGAGTCAGCCATGGCTCATGAAAGAGAAGGTTGTTCCGGGACAAACTCTTCTTTCTTTGGGAGTCAGATGTTAGTCAGCAATGGAGGCAGGGTTGCTGACACAAGAAGCAAACCCTATTGTCCTGGTTTTGGCTGTGGAGAAACTGCCAGATATAATAGCCAAGAAACTGTCCCAAGAATTCCAGTGACTTGAGGATAAGTTCTGCCTCCCACCTGTACAGACCTATATCTCAGCTATTAGGAACAGGCATCCTCCCTCTGCTCAAGAGAGAGGCGATAGAAGGTACACACCATGGGGTACCCCGTGGTCTTACCTGCGTGAACACAGATAGGACATGAGGAAGTGTGATGGGAAACCTACCTTGGCCCTAGATGCACAGGTATGTGAATCGCAAGGAAAAACAATCACAAATGATGGTTCTTCCAGGAAAATTGCTGCTCCAATCTCCAGTGGGCAGTGTGAGCAGTGTGCCAGACACAGTAGAAGGGCTGATCTTACTCCTGATCTTATAAGAAGGAATTCTGATCCATTTTTACAAAAATTGAGTGGAGGATCCTATGACCAAGACTAGAGGGGCCCTGCCTCCAGCCAGGTGGAGGAGAGGGACAACTGGGTTTACTGGACTATGTGGATCCAATGGCCTGGCACATCAGACCCACAGGAGTATAAGGCTCTCGTAGACACCGGTGCACAGTGTACCCTAATGCCATCAAGCTATAAAGGGGTAGAACCCATCTGTATTTCTGGGGTGACGGGGGGGGG
>VYZV01001423.1:154862-177555 GCA_013401275.1 Pandion haliaetus | reverse complement strand
GGGGAGCTTCCAGCAGCTTCTTAAAGGAGCCACCTCTGCAGCCCCCTCCCCCACTACCAAAGAAAAACCGCGCCACACAAACCCATAACAGAAAGGAATGAGCAATTTATAATATTTTTTGTTCATTTCTCAGAAGATGAGACAATATGGAAGACAGAATACAAACATGCTTCCACAGGTAATTACTCCTCTATTTTCAAACAACACATTATTTGCTGTATGTGCATATTTATAAAAAAAAGAAGCCTAGAGATTCAAAGTACTATTTTGAGTTCTATTTTCTTATGTGTTTGCAATAACACATCGATTAAAAACCCCACCTTCCTCTGTGGATGTGCTAGCTTTTCATTCTAATGATACTTAGCACAATAGCTAGTAACACTTAGTTGCTGCTGTAGTGGGTAATAGACATTACCGAACAGACCATCATGTAAAATAATGTCTTATGTCTTGACAGAGTAATGTACATAATGTCTTTAGGTGTTCAGAAAAAAAACCCAAAACAAAACCCAAAGCAGTTCACTGTTTTACATAGCAGACCTTAAGAAGGCAAGACCTTTAATAAAAATCTACCCATGTGTTTAAGGACCTGAACCATGATTCAGATGGTTGAAACTCCTACTTGACCTCAAGCTTGCTCTGCCAACTTGACCAGGATGCTTAGTGTCACTTCAGTTCCCTTTGAAAAAGCAGATAAACTCTGTCTTTGTATTTGAGTGTTACGAGGGATAATTTTCCAAACATTTTCCATGGGGTATTCTGATACTATCATGTTGATAACACTGAAAGATGCAGAGTACTAGTTGGAAATGAATGTTCCCCATTCTCTATTCTCATAGCATGGCTACTATGACTATGGGGAACCATTTAACTCCATCTGGCTGCACTGCATTCTTCATATCCATGGCTCAGGCAAAGGCCACAGGAGCATGAGACCCAACAGGTAAGCTGCTTCTGTGCTTCCTCTTATTCAAACCATGCCTCATGAGTCAGCCATGGCTCATGAAAGAGAAGGTTGTTCCGGGACAAACTCTTCTTTCTTTGGGAGTCAGATGTTAGTCAGCAATGGAGGCAGGGTTGCTGACACAAGAAGCAAACCCTATTGTCCTGGTTTTGGCTGTGGAGAAACTGCCAGATATAATAGCCAAGAAACTGTCCCAAGAATTCCAGTGACTTGAGGATAAGTTCTGCCTCCCACCTGTACAGACCTATATCTCAGCTATTAGGAACAGGCATCCTCCCTCTGCTCAAGAGAGAGGCGATAGAAGGTACACACCATGGGGTACCCCGTGGTCTTACCTGCGTGAACACAGATAGGACATGAGGAAGTGTGATGGGAAACCTACCTTGGCCCTAGATGCACAGGTATGTGAATCGCAAGGAAAAACAATCACAAATGATGGTTCTTCCAGGAAAATTGCTGCTCCAATCTCCNCCTGCCTCCAGCCAGGTGGAGGAGAGGGACAACTGGGTTTACTGGACTATGTGGATCCAATGGCCTGGCACATCAGACCCACAGGAGTATAAGGCTCTCGTAGACACCGGTGCACAGTGTACCCTAATGCCATCAAGCTATAAAGGGGTAGAACCCATCTGTATTTCTGGGGTGACGGGGGGGGGGATCCCAACAGCTAACTATTGGAGGCTGAAATAAGCTTAACTGGGAATGAGTGGCAGAGACACCCCATTGGGACTGGTCCAGAGGCCCTGTGCATCCTTGGCATAGACTGTCTCAGGAGAGGGTATGTCAAGGACCCAAAAGGGTACTGGTGGGCCTTTGGTATAGGTGTCTTGGAGACAGAGGAAATTGAACAGATGTCTACCTTGCCCGGTCTCTTGGAGAACCCTTCAGTTGTGGGGTTGCTGAGGGTTGAAGAACAACAGGTGCTAACTGCTCCACAAGATGACATCATGCCGCTGCTGAGTGCTGCCATTCCAGATATGCTAGAACTTCAATACGAACTGGAGTAAAGGCAGCCAAGTGGTACATCACAATTGATATTGCTGATGCATTTTTCTCAATCCCTCTGGCAGCAGAGTGCCGGCCACAGTTTGCTTTTACTTGGAGAGGTGTCTGGTACACCTGGAATCAACTGCCCCAGAGGTGGAAACAGCCCCACCATTTGCCATGGACTAATCCAGACTGCACTGGAACTGGATGACACTCTGAAACACCTGTAATACATTGACGACATCATTGTATGGGGCAACACAGCAGAAGAAGTTTTTGAGAAAGGGAAGAAAATAATACAAATTCTTCTGAAAGGTGGTTTTGCCATAAATCAAAGTAAGGTCAAGGGACCTGCACAGGAGATTCAGTTTATAGGAATAAGATGGTGAGATGGATGTCGCCACATCCCAATGGATGTGATCAACAAAATAGCAGCTATGTCTCCACTGACTAGTAAAATGGAAAAACAAGCTTCCTTAGACATTGTGGGTTTTTGGAGAATGCATATTCCAAATTACAGTCTGATTGTAAGCCCTCTCTATCAAGTGACTTGGAAGAAGAATGATTTTAAATGGGGCCCTGAGCAACAACAAACCTTTGGACAAATTAAACAGGAGATTGTTCATGCAGTAACCCTTGGGCCAGTCCAGGTGGGACAAGATGTTAAAAATGTGCTCTCTACCATGTCAGGGGAGAATGGCCCTACCTAGAATCTCTGGCAGAAAACACCTGGGGTGACCCAGGCTGACTCCTAGGATTTTGGAGTCAGGGATATCAATGGTCCAAGGCTTGCTGTACTCCAACTGAAAAGAAGATAGATATTAGCAGAGTTTGAGTTGCCTCAGAAGTGGTTGGTACTGAAACACAGCTCCTTTAAGTACACTGAATGCTGGTGCTGGGCTGAATGTTCAAAGGGATGGTTTCTTCTACACGTCATGCAACTGATGCTACATGGAATAAGTGGGTTGCACTGATCACACAATGGGCTCAAATAGGAAACCCCAGTCACCCAGGAATTCTAGAAGTGATCATGGACTGACCAGAAAGCAAAGATTTTGGAATATCACCAGAGGAGGAAGTGATGGGTGCTGAAAAGGCCCCACTGTATAATAAAATACCAGAAAATGAGAGGCAATATGCCCTGTTTACTGATGGATTCTGTCACATTTTAGGAAAGCACTGGAGGTGGAAGGCTGCTGTACTGAGTCCCCTACAAAAAGTTGCAGAAACTGCAGAAAGAGAAGGTGAATCAAGTCAGTTTGCAGAAGTGAAAGTCTGAATGGGACAAATGGCTGAATGGGACAAATGGCTAGTGCTCTGTCTTTATACTGACTCATGGATGGTGGCAAATACTCTGTGGGGATGGTTGCAGCAATGGAAGAAGAGTAACTGGCAGTGCAAAGGTAAACCCATCTAAGCTGCTGCATTGCAGCAAGATATTGGTTGTGAAAGTATGTCACATAGATGCTCATATATCCGAGAGTCGGGCCACTGAAGAACATCTAAACAGCCAACACGTAGACAAGGCTGCTAAGATTGGAGTGGCTCAGATAGATCTGGATTGGCAACATAAAGGTGAATTACTTATGGCTCGGTGGGCCCATGACACCTCAGGCCTTCAGGGAAGAGATGCAACATATAGATGGGGTCGTGATTGAGGGGTTGACCTGACCATGGACACTATCGCGCAGGTTATCCATGAATGTGAAACATGCTGCAATTAAGCAAGCCAAGTGGTTAAATCCTCTGTGGTATGGAGGACAATGGGTGAAATATAAATATGAGGCCTGGCAGACTGAGTACATCACACTCCCACAAACCCACCAAGGCAAGTGCCATGTGCTTACAATGGTGGAAGCAGCCACTGGATGGCTGGAAACTTATCCTATGCCCCATGCCACCCTCTGGAGCACTATCCTGGGCCTTGAAAAGTAAGTCTTATGGCAACACGGTACCCCAGAAAAAACTGAGTCAGCCAATGGGACTAATTTCCGAAACAACCTCATAGAAAGCTGGGCCAAAGAGCATGGCATTGAATGGGTATATCACATCCCCTACCATGCACCAGCCTCGGGGAAAATGGAGCAACACAATGGACTGTTAAAGAGTACATGGAGAGAAATGGGGGCTGGAACCTTCAAACATTGGGATACACATTTAGCAAAAGCCACCTGGTTAGTCAGCACTAAAGGATCTGAGCTGGCCCTGCCCAGTCAGAAATTTTATGTCCTGTAGAAGGGGATAAATGTCCTATAGTGCACATAAAATATATGCTAGGGAAGACAGTGTGGGTTACTCCTGCCTCTGGTAGAGGTAAACCCATTCATGGGATTGTTTTTGCTAAAGGACCTGGATGTACTTGGGTTATGCAGAAGGATGAGGAAGTCCAGTGTGTGCCTCAAGGGGATTTGATTTTAAGTGAGAATAACCAATAGATTAAATTGTATGACATTGATTGCTATATAACTCTGCCACTGTATGTCATCATTATTATAATTGTTATATGCTATATCGATGGTATTACAGTAAATCAGATTAATGAAGAATGAATTTTCATAAAACCAAGCGAAGCACAGTAGTGATGGAACCAGGACTGACTTCAGCATTCAACAATCCAACACTAAGCACCATCCTCCTGCTGCGCCCTATGTCACCTGCCCGCTGCACCACGCCAAAGCCTGATCCTGTTCTGCTGAGTGGACTTTGCACCATCCCTCCTGCCCAGACAGACTGTTATGACAGATGGAGCCCAAAGTCATGGGCTGAATGAACTCAACAGACATTTGATAGAGACGGCCATAGACTGTGGGAATAGTATCTGTGTGTATATATTAAAACACAGGAAAAGTGATGGTTATTAGTGGGAAATGTATCGGAAAGTGTGGGATCTGGGCATGACATAAATATATAGAATAAGGGGTGGTTATTGTCCTGGTTTTGGCTGGGATAGAGTTAATTTTCTTCTTAGTAGCTGATACAGTGTGTTTTAGATTTAGTGTGAGAATTAAGTTGATAATACACTCATGTTTTAGTTACCGCTAAGTAGCGCTTATCCTAAGTTAAGGATTTTTCAGTTTCCCATGCTCTGCCAGCAAGCAGGTGTACAAGAAGCTGGGAGGGAGCACAGCCAGGACAGCTGACCTGAACTGGCCAAAGGATTATTCCATACCATAGAATGCCATAGATTATTCACATACCATTCCACACCCCTCTCAGTGTATAAACTGGGGGGAGTTGGCTGGAAGGGGCAGATTGCTGCTCGGGCATTAGTCAGTGGGTACTGAGCAATTGCATTGTGCATCACTTGTCTTTTCTTGGGTTTTAGTTCTCTTNGTTCTTATCTGAACCCACGAGTTTTACTTCTTGTTTTCAATTCTCCTCCCCATCCACTGAGAGGGGGGAGGAATGAGTGAGCAGCTGCATGGTGCTTAATTGCTGGCTGGACTTAAACCACAACAAATGTGCTCTTGTATGGAGAGTCCCATATGAATGGGACTTCCAGTGAATACCACCAAGTCGTGTAACATCTTATTCCCAGGGTACAGCTGAATAATGAAAGTGTTCAAAGGAAGTCTAATGGAGTCTGTTGACAAAATACACTGAAGTGGGTAGCAATCTTGCTTGAACATTGCTGAAAACTGACATTGGGAAGGTGGGTGGCCCAGGCATGGAGGTCTGACATTGAAGAAAGAGTGCCTGCTCTGCCACAGAGATCTAGCATTGCCTTTGCAAGTCATTTAGCCATCCTAAACCAAACTGATACCATTAGTAAGTAAGCGTCCAGACAAGGTGCCCAGGCTCTCTACAGAAGAGTGGCTGTCAGAGCACCTTATCTTGTGTCTTGTCTATCCTCATGATGGAGGGATGTCTCTCGCACATGGACAGTGCTGAGGCTGTGACCACCCTGCTTTGCTAATCTGACATGTGGCAGCAGTATCCCAGGTACTCTGGAAAGCATGCTGCAGGACTCGATTTGATTGTAAAGATTATGGATGGAACAGACAAACATTTGGGTGACATCTGGGCACTGTGAGAAATGCAGGTGGTGGTATTAGCATCATCTCAAGCAGGACAGGGTAGATTACTTTCCTTATCTATCATTTTTCACTCTGGGACAATATTGCTATTATCTTAGCAACAGAAGGATAATCTCTTTTTCACACTTTTTAATAACAGTATTGTCTCTTTTCCTTGCAGTATGAATACACAATTCCTGTCCATCCTTCACCACTGTCATCCCAGCGGACACTACTTCAAGGCCAACAACCTAGGTTACAAGCACAAAAACCGTTGCTGCAGCCACACTGCAGCCTGCCAAGCAAGCCCCAGCCCAGCACAATGAAGTGCAGCCACTAGTCCTACAAGGGCAGCAGCTGTTTCACCAAGGAGAACTTTCACGGGTCCAGCAACTCTCACCAGCTGCCAGAAGTCAACAGCAGGTACTTTTCATGTATGTAGGTCCACTGAAATTGGTTGTTTCTTTTGGTTTGACAAGACTCTGGACAAGTTCTGTGCTATGGGTAGTTTGCCAGACTCGTTCCTGCACTTTGAGACATGGAAGTAAGACGGCATTTATTTCCATCAGGAATGGTAGTGGCCAGATTCTTACCACAGCTGGAAATGGTAGGGTGATGTCAGTGCTTATCTCTGCATCTCTACTCTTTATGGTGCCAGTTCAGTCTGGAGAAAGTATAATGAACACCAGTGGAAATAAGGGAATACTTTAGCTGGTGATGATCATTGTGCAAATCAGGACAGAATATATCATCTGAGATCTTGAACTGAAGTAGCTTATGGTCACTTGACTCAGAAAACTGTCTCTGCAAGATGAATATGGATAGATTCTCTGGCTGCCTTATTTAACAGAAACCCACTTACATCTTTGAGGGCTGTGCAGGTTTGGTTCTTGCCCAGTGCAAGACCAGATCTATATCCTACAGATAAAGGCTGACCTGCAATACGCCTTCCCCTGTGAAGTCTGAGATTTTTGTCTGCAGAGGATGGTACTTCAGACACAATGTCATAGCTTAATTTTATCTGTCTTTGTGCTATCAGCCTTGAAATAAACCCTGTTACCACATGGGTTTATTTCAGGAAATAAAATAGTGCAAGTGCTAAAGAAGACCTAGTGTGCTTGAAAGCTTGTGTATTTTTCCAGCTTTATCAGTTGCTCTAGTAACAGATATTACCTTTTTTTTTTTTTCTCCTAGAAAACATGCCTTGTTTTTTTCCTTACTTTCATTGCTATTGAAAATGTACAAAGGACAGCAGGAGGTGGTTGGAAGGAAGACCAGGCAGCGAAAGTGCTCTCTTCATACAGATAGGTCCTTTAGCCAGGCCAAATACATTCCACTGATGCAGTATGTAATTTAGAATGTCTTCTCCTTTGTTTTCTGTTAGCTGATTCTCCCTCTATTCAGCAAGTCTTAGTCTTTTTCAAGTATGTACACTGACTGCTTTTTTCTAAACTAATGCAGTTACTAGCACCAAAATATTCAGGGCATTTGCATCCCAACATGAGTGTAGATTTTAATGTATAGCTTTCTTAGGCACTGTAACACAATTATGTTTATACCAAAGTTTTGTGGCAACTCTTGGTTGGATTACATTGTCATATTCTCAGTCCGAACTAAGAATCAACTGAGGAGATGTCACTTTTTTTCAGAAGCAGTAAGTCAGAAAAGCATCCCTCTGTGTAAAAAAATCTGTTTGTAAAGGCAAGCCATAAATTCTCTTCAAGTGCTTCAATGCTGTTTTCAGCTGCACCTGCACGAACGGTGTAGGCAGACACATCTTTGCTATGCCTGCCCTTGCTGATGGCGAGACACAAACCAGCTCTCTCCCAGGAGCTGAGTAGTCACATTCAGCATATGTGTAGCTCTGAGCTAATGCATTTAAATGACTCTGGCCTGCAGCCAACAGGGCACACAAGTGAAGCAGACGTGACGATCTATATTTGTCTGTGCCTCCAAAAGCAGAGTCCTGGTCATTCTTTCCATCACCCATGGCACTGAACACTTGCTAACACCAACAAATTATTCTTTTCTTTTTGCTCTTGTTGCACCCAACTGCATATAAATTAGTCCAGCAAGGGGAAGCACAACATCCCCAACAACAACCATTTATTTATTTCCCATGTCTTACTCTCCAATTCTTTCTGCTTTTACTCAGCTGCATCAGCTTAATTCACTGATTATTCTTTTTTGTTTTATCTAGCTTTACACTCAGCTGTTTCTTCTGTCCTATGTAGCAAGCCAAGGAATAAGTTTATTTCAGTTTTTCTCACCCTCAGACAACTATCCTTTCAGTGGACATTGCTGCAGGTACAATTCAGCCTGAAATGAAAGGCTGATGTATTCAAAGCCGTGGCACAGACCTTCATGTACTCCCCTTGTTGACTAGTGGCCACTAGGCTTCTGTGTCTAGCAAAATTTGTTTTAAAATTTGTTTCAAAATTTCTGCCAGAATGCATTTTTCGTTCTGTTTCCCCCTAAAACCTTAATTTTGTTCAGTGGTGTAACACTTGCCTTGCCTGACTCATACTCTACTGTCTTTTTAACAGGGTGCTCCTGCAAGACTTGACATAGGGAGATCTGAAGAAATGCAGGTGAGTCATATGTTGGTCTATTCCATTAAAAGGGACATCTGGCTCTAAGAGATCATAAGGCAAGACAGCCTGGACTTTTTGAATGTAAATTTCAGTGAAACTGTCCTGTGTGTTCACAGTCTTCTTTCAGTCACAACCAAGGGCTTCATGATCGTTGCAACACATATTTGTGTAAAGATTACTGTAAGCTTAATGTACATTAAGTTAAATCACAAATGTTTTCATTGTAAGACTTCCTTACAC
This sequence comes from Pandion haliaetus, assembly GCA_013401275.1. NCBI lineage: Eukaryota > Metazoa > Chordata > Aves > Accipitriformes > Pandionidae > Pandion > Pandion haliaetus. The sequence continues at coordinate 168,754 of VYZV01001423.1, read as the reverse complement.
TATGGAAGCAGGAGGCATAGGACAAATGTAAATAGGAAACAAAATCCTACAGTCTGGCCATGGAAGAAGCAGGTATGATAACCCAAAACTTTCATATCTTTCCAAGTGGATACTTAGTGTCTTGGAAAAGGACCAGAAAGAATTAATAATCATGACTTTAAAAGCCACACTCAGATGGTAATTTTCTCCCTCAAGCCTGAAGTCCGCAGTTGAGGACCGTTTCCCATTTCAAGAACCAGGTGTTCACTGGTAACAGGAGATGGCAGGCACTTGGTGGTACATCTGGCACAGCCATAGGATGAAGGCTCTCTGGCTGGTGTGTGTAGCACCTGTTTCTGAAGGGTTGTCACTCCAATAGCAGGTTCCATATCACAAATGGCTGTGGAGGATGGCTAGTCTTCTGCCTAGGCTTGCCAATAGCAGCTGACTGCATACATTGGTGAAAAGCTGAGGTAATAATATAGTCCTTTGAACTTGCTTTTTCTCCAGGGAGACGGAGTGGGTGGACCAGCCTCTGGTGCCATGCTTCCCATTTTTATTGGGATGTAGAGTGGATTAGGATGAGGGCCCCAAAACCCAGCCCTCCACGGAGGCTGAAGATTACTCATCAGCTCCAGGACAAAAGCCGCTGTTGTACGGAGGTGTCAGTCAGATGCAGGGAGGTTCTTCATCTCCTGGGGCTTTCCCATCGGACTGGGGGAGCGATGTCCATTTTCCAGATGGGATGCTGGTGGGCCACAATCAGCCTGTGGCACTTCCTGAAAGCAATTTACCAAGTGAGTCTATGCATCCAGCAGGCTGGAGCAGAGGGATTCTTGAGGAAACATACGCCATTGCCAGGACAGAAGGAACTCAGTTTCCCCCAACAGCCTTGTACCCTTCATTTTTACAGCCCAGACCCTCTGGAGGTCCAGAAAGAAGTGAGTATGTTTCCTACCTTGTATTCTGATGCTCTGTATACCCAAGCAGGAGATGAAGCTCAGCAGTTACTGATCATGTGGGCTGTAAAGCTCTTCCAAGCACTGTGAAGTGCCCTGCTTCTGTACCACATATGTGTTTTCTCTGCATGATGCAGTGGCAAAGGAGATTTAGTAACCTGTTTTTCTGGGGCTTGCAATAAAGCATTAGTTACACTAACCAATGTATACAGCTATGGAAACGCTAGCACAAAAGTTTTACTTTCTGTATTATTGTGAGAGGGAAAAAGATGATTAATAGTGAATTTTGTTAATGCAGTGAGTTACTGTAAATTTCCTCTTCATGCTGCTGTATGTGCACATGTAGGTGGTATGTACTCAACTTTTGCTGTTAAATGTCTCCTTGGTAGCAAGCAGAAATGCATCTTAAGCAACAAATGTTTTTGTGACATCTTTTTGTACTGGGAGACTCTGTCTCTCCATAGGTGATGTAAGGTATTATCTGAGAATGAGGTAGTGCTTAAGTAATAAAGATTTATTCCACCATGCATTTTGCTGGTGCGTTTTGAAAAAAAAAACAAACCCAAACCCAAACAAAAAAAAAAATCCAAAACAAAACCAAAACCACTTCAAATCCTGATTGTGAGAACAGTGGATGGAAGAGATGAGATGCTGTTCCAGACATCCAAGAAGCGCTGCCTTTTCCTTCGAAAATACACTGCCAGATATTCAACATAGTCTTCAGTCAAATAGAACTATACCAGAATTTTGACCTCCAATTTGTCAGAGGTCTGTCCAGCCTGAGAGGGGAGCTGTGTAGGCACAGTGTCTGGGGCAGCTTGTTGTCCGTACATGCTGCATGTCAGCATGGCAGGGCAAGGTTTCTGCCACAGCTGTGTTCAAGCCCAGAGACAGACAGCAACTTGACTAGTATTGCCAGTGTGAACTTTAATTCATTACATCCATCACATCTCTTCAGAGCAGTTTGCATCAAAACTGAAATGAGGTGGAGTGTCAAAGCATTTCTGATATGTAAATGCCAGATTAGGAAGAGGAACTAGCAACATGCATTTACATCTGGGGAGAATGGCTTCAAGTCCCAGGGACACACATTACTCCTATGACTGATAGCTGCTGTCTCTGTCACGTTACTGGAGGTAACTAGCAGAGGTGTTATGGGTCCTAGAGACTTCTACGGGACATTGGAGAAATACCTTCCTTTCTCAACAAACAGTCTATCTTGAGGCCTTTATTCCTCATGGCTCTGCAGACTCTCTCATGTCATATGTGTCACTGTATTTCAGCCCACAGTCACCTGGGGCATATAGGGGCACATGACTCTTAGTTACGGGATAAGGGTGACATGCAGTGCTCAAGTGCCAATATGAAATGTTGTATATCTTGTGTTGCTTGTGTTGCACAATGGCTTACTGTGAATTTCTGCCCAGCAGAGGTAGGAGATGCACATGGGTGAGACTGGGAAAGGCTGAGGACTGAGACTTCTAGAGATTCTGAGGAGGAGAAGGTGGAAGGGAGAAGGGGGAAGAGGAATGTAACCACACCAGCAAAGGGAAAGTCCAAGGTCAGGAATTTGCTAGTAAGCAAAGCAAAGGGGGATAAAGAGAGGAGGGATGGGAGTGGGCACCAGGAAATAACATAGGCCCAGTTTTTCCACCCCAATCAAACCTTTCTCACCTGTGGGCAAGGTTGGAGAAGTTCACCTCAGCCTGAATGAAAGTGGCAGAACAAGGCTCAGCTGCATCTGCCCCTGGATAGTGTTAGAAAATGTAATGGTAGATACGTTGAATGTAAACCACACTGGCAGTTCTGTATCTGTTACTGGGAGTTACTGGGTGGTTTCATAGGTCTAGATCATAGCAAACAAGCTCCATGATTACACAAGGACTTTGCACTTCTGCAGCTTTTCATAATCTATTTGAACTTCATTCAAACATTTCTAAACCAAGTGCATTGGATCAATTGAAAAATATGTAACAGTTGTGTAATATAAGCCTCTCTCTTGGGTATTTCTTCTCATCTAAAATTTTTCAGAGCACTTGGGCAGTCTGACAGTAGTCTGTCTGGTTATCATACCCATTCATGATAGGAGAGTTCTTTTATACTCACATTATGGGTGTACAAATCAAAATTCAAAGGGACTTGCTCAAGTGCTTTCAGGTAAGTGATACAAAACAAGGACGGTGAAAAGAAACAAGGGTGTGAACTCCAGGCTTTAACCTACAGCTGATGTCCTAATCACCTTTTGTCATGTTCTGGAAAGCAGGAATATATTTCCAATATGTAATTATCTTTCTCTACCCATTTCCAGAGAGAAGAAGAGTCACTAGGGGAAATTGTAGAGGGAATATGGAGATTTATCATGCTTCCATTTCCCAGGAGCTCAATCCTGCAAGGTCATCAGTGTACACTGGTTTTGGAAGTTAAGATTTATTGAAAGCACTTCTTTGTTAGAGCTCTTCTATGATTAGGAATGTCCAACAAATTTGGGGAAGGCAATTAGGAGTCTGGAATTTGTTTTGGATCATTTATTGCACTGAAGTCTTCCCAGAATGGAGCTAAGTGAAAACAAGGCCCAGCAAAGCAGTTCCTTATGGAGAGAGCAGAAAGGATTGCATTTGAGAGGAGAACAGCCAACAGTAAGAGGCTTTTCAGAAGGAACAGAGTAGCAGAGGAGGTACACAGAGCTTAAAAAGCATTCAAGAGCGGGTGTAAAAATGAATGCATAATGCAGTTAGTGCTCGTGCCAAAGTGTGGTATAAAATAAGACAGCTTATTACAGCAGCTCTAAAGACACAGGCAATACCACTCTGCACAAGTCAGTGCACTAATTTGCTCCTTACTGCCTTCTATCAGATATACTCTCTGTGATCTACTTTGTTGTTGCTCCTTGACTGTATTAAGTATTTCCTTACATTTTCCTTGCCACTCATTGCCTTGGATTTGCATGGCAGAAGAGCTTTCAAAGTACCTGCTGGAACATACCACTGTCACTGGTAATACTGCAACTTGCTGTAATCTCAGCTGCTGGATTTGCACAGCAATCTGCTGGATCTGTATATTTGTCTTGTTATAGCACACCTCCCTCCCCCCACCACAGACTGCTTCACATTCATGGAACAGGTTTTCCCTCTTCTCCTCTTCCAGATATGGGACCTTGCTCCCCATCAGCTGCACCGTACCTTTAGTCTGGGCAGTAGGTCAAGCACAGGCTTTCCCAGAGCCTCTGAGCACTTGAGATTTATGAGCCCATGCTTCAGGGAACCACAATAGCTGCAAGCAATTGGACCTATTCTGCTTGTAAAGATCTCCCAGCACAGTCACTCAACCATTCTTTCTGTTAGACAGCACTAATGCTCAGCTGTAGGCAAAGTTAAAACACCACCACAGCTGCATATATTTCCCTATCCTGGTTTTCTCAGTGTTCCTGACCTTTCTGTCCCGGACTTATCTTTCAGCATGTCACCTCCCCCAGATCATGAACAAAAAAATGGAGGCACTCATTCATCTTTTATCCTCTTCTAGCCCAACTTACAGGGAACTGGCTGGAAAAGCCCATCCTTTCACAGATGCCAGATACCTTTATCAGGTGATTCCCTGACAGGTTTCAGCAAATTCTGCCTGGGTAGCAGCTGTCTGGGTACCAGAAGTGCTTCTCGTGAAAGAATCTATTCATTGCCTTGCTCATGCATGACAGCTGTGCAAGTCCATGAATCAAGTTCAGCTTTGTAATACACATTCTTACAGATTACCTGTTTCTTATACCCAGCAAATGCCTTTGGGAAGTAGTTAAACCCTTGAGGTAGGGTGAGATGCAGTTTGAGATTAAACAGGTAAACTAGCTCTTTCATGAAAGCAGCCAGAAATTCTTTGCCTGAATCCAAAAGATTCTCCATAGATAACAAAATAATGACCTGGGAGGTGTCTTTTGCCAGTGGTACATGGATTTTTTTTAAGGGTGACCCTTGTGGATACTTAAGGACTCTGGATATTGACTGTCCATTGATTTAGTGGGCTTCAAGTGTTGAAACACATTAGAAGCCAAAGGCCTCACAAGACTCTGGCAGTCCGTTAGGCCATAACAGTTACATGGAAATAGTTTCCCAAATAAATCTTGGGTATCAGCAAGTTCGAGGGGAACTACTTTGTTTTGGAAGTGAATGAAGATAAGTGGATGTAACTTTTTGTGAGAATCTCTGTGCAAATAATTAGTTCAGTGTGATTTATCTGTGTATACATTGCTTCTAGACCCTTCAGATTGATTTTTCTGAGAAGACAAATCTGAGATATTGTTCATCAGCAATGAATCGTGAGAACAGACGGTGAGGACACTGCTGGCAGGAGGTGGGCTACTGCACCAACCTGGCTGTTGTGCCTTCTCTAGGTAAGAGAGCACCAGAAGAGAACGTCAGCATTTCAAAGGGACTGTCACAGTGGTAACACAGAGAAACAGCCTGTTTGGAGTGCATCTCAGATCTCCTGGGTTTCAGATGGTTGTGATCAAACTGTTGTCAAAAGTTAAGTTAGAAAGCACTCACAAGGTCATCTCATCTATCTATCTTCTGCACTTCAGTTGTTCCTATGCCACTTCCCACAGATGCTGTCTAGCCTATTCTTAATGACTTCCTCCAATGGAGACACCACGAAGTCCTCCTTTTAACATCTAATTTAACATTGCTGCAAGTTAAAGTAATTGCTTGTTCCCTTTGTCTCAGGCGACCATCATAGTCTCCTTGTTCATGCAGGAACGTTTATCTGGATGAAGTTTATTTCTGTGCATCTCCTGTAAGAAAAACAGCCCTGCTTCTTTCACTCTTTTGGCCATGTGTCCTTTACTTCTGAAGAGCTATGTTGTCCTCCTCAAAGAGATGTTGCCTAAGGAAATGTGCAGTACCCGAGACAAGGTGCAGTGACTCATCTAGTCCCTGCTGGTGCTGGCCTGCTTTGTAGAAAGCACTCATGCTACTATTATGTCTGTGTGGCATAACATGGAGCTAACATGCTCCTGCAGAAATGCCCCAGCCAGCTCAGCAGTCCTGCTCCAAGCCACAGCCTAGGCTTTCAAGAGTCATCCCATCCTTTCCATTGTGCAAGACCAGCAGTGCACACCTAGCTCACCAGCCCTGGGACCATACTGTAACTTTGATTTACCAATTAGAGATACAGCTCTTCTTCAGAGTTTCTCTTAGTACTGCACCTGGTACCTGGAAGGGCAATAGGGATCTCAAACCCAAAAACAATGTTATTTCTTTTGTAAAAACAGCACAAACCAAAACAAAACCCAGAGCTGGCATCATGAAGATTAGTGTGAGTGCACAAGAATGAGTCCTCTGCTGTCTCCCTTGCCTGAGTATGCAAGATTAATCCAACTGCTTTCAGTGGGGCAGAAAGGAGATTTCTTCCAGAACAAAATGCCAGAGATTTCTGCTTTTTTTTTAGTGCCTTCCAGCAAGGATCATCTGCTGGGACCATCTGGACATCATGAGTTCAATTTCCTCTGTCAAAGGTAAACTTGGCTGTAGGAAGAGTGACAGGTCCCTTTTCTTTTCTATTTGTAGCTGACATTGCTTGCATATTCCTGTTGACCATAATCTGTGATAGAAATTTTGTTTGGCTTCACCTCTCCTCCTCCATTCTCCCCTTTTTCAGGGAGATTTTAAACAGCATCATTTGCAAAAGTATTTTGTAAAAGTGAACACAAGAAAAGCCTTCAGTTTCCACCACTGATTTGTATTATGGAGCATCCCCACTCCCAAAGACATGGCATAAAGAAGTTATAATGTAGATTTTATTTAATAATTGGAACCCTCCTTTCAAGAGGACATCCTATCTGTGGCACTCTATTGCTTGACTTTCATGGAATCAGAGGAGCTCACAACTCTCACTGCCCTACAATATTCCTAAGGGATTGGGGAGGGCATGGAGGAATGTCTGGAGGCTGTTCTCAGTGAAAGGTTTGGATGCATCCTTTGTTATCTATGTTGCAGAGGGTTCCCAAGGTTTTAGTGGTGCTTGAAGCAGTCACTGGAGAAATGTTTGGGCCATATTCAGAACACCCACAATCAGTGTCCCATTTACATATCACATTCACCTTTCTCCTATGATAACACAGGAAGCTGGGATTTGGCAGCCATCAAGAGCAGAAAATCTGGATCATTCTGTGTTGGTTTGTATATAAGCAGTATGGATGGCCCTGGCAACTGTTTTAAGCTCCACCATCTAAATGGGCTCAGTGGGACCCTGTAGACTCCTGCTACTCTCAGGGTATGGGATATATGACTGAGAGACCTGAACCAGCTGAAACGTAACTGCAGCTATTTCACAGAGTGTCAATTTTAGTTCAAGTACAAAAAGCCGATGCAGTTGGCCCTTATACTGCAATATGCTGATATACTGCAAGATGCAATATATTGATGTTCATGCATTGGTAAGCACTTCTACATACAGCCTAAAAGATCTAACTTACGGTTTTCCACACAGGAATCTGTGGCAGACCAGGGAATTAAAGAGGGCCAATACACCCATTGCTTGTCTCCAAAGATTTAACAGGTCTCTGCTGTAGGAAGTGAAGGCACCTGGAAGATGTTCAGCACCCCGGACTGAGTCCTTGCCTGCCTGCACAACTCTGAGACAGAGCCAATTACATTCTAGAAGCTAACTGCATAGGAACTGTGACCTGAGTCAAGCACAACTAATACTTTGACAGTAGGAGTGGGAATTCCAGTATTTATTCCATCAGAAAAGCCTTTGCCAAATATCATTGTACAGGTTTTAACATAGACCACAAAACTTTGGTGTAAGGTGTTTTTCTGTCTTTTAGAAATTGTTGAGACTGTCAAAGTTTGCCTCCCCAGATGATTCTTGGGCATCAAGGACAGAGGTTTGCAGATCCATGCAGAAAAATTGCCCTGAGTCACCAGCTCAAACAGGTAAGCAGAGGGGGTGGGCAGGCAGATTTTTTTACCTGTAAACAAAGACTGTGGAAGCAGCAAAAAAAGACAATAAATGCCTAAGTCAGGCTTACAACACTGGAAAAAAAGCCTCACTGTTCAAAGGGAAGAGTGGTGACAAAACAATATGGTTAAAAACATTCTGCTGATCTCTCCACATCTACCCTTTCATCTTTCATTAGCCTTCACCAGCATTCTGACTTAATGCCTGTTAGACAGGCATTTAACTTCCAACTAAGAAACACGATGGAGGGAGCACACCACAGGAAAGCAGTTTTGCTTCTATGCTTTTTTTTCAGCCTTACTTTGAAGCCCTGGCTTTGGTGTTCTGTAATAATGTGTTGTCATAAGAACTGCAGTCTGCCTTAGTGACTCCAGTATGCTCCCGCTTGTTCTTTTAGCTAAATAACAGTGTGCTGCATCTTACATTGCTTTGGAAGACTGGGGAGGTAAACTGTTCTGGGATGCTGTAGAATTAAATAGTAGGCTATTGCACACAATGCAACACTGCTATCTAAAATGCTAGCCTTTCTGTTACATGTGCTAGATGAATACAGGTTTACTGCTGGGAAAGGTGAAGAAGGGCTCTCTCCCCCTGCAGCGTCTGTATTCTGTCTGTCCTTCTATGGTGGGAGCAGAAGTGTTGAGGAGACGCCTCTTGCCCTAGCACAGTCCCACACCACTTTTTGGCCATGTTACACGCCCCACATGTGATTGTGTGGGTTATGTAGGATCTGTTATGTGTGACGTATGAGGAAGCCATGCAACTGCATTGCTATCCCATTCACATTGGGGCTGTGTCTGTCCCAGGGTGCTTGACAAGCTGCAAGGGAGGTGTGCATTTGTGAGGGTCTTGTGTGAAGGAAACTCTGCTTCTTCAATTCCAGGCAGGCAGGCTGAGGCATTCATTCCTGTCAAGACTGACACAGCTGCGGACATGTGTGTAGATGTAGCATGGCCAATTTTAGAGTTTAAAAATAAAATCATTCAGCAGCCATTAAAGTATAAACTTTTGTAAGCAGCTTTCTGAAACATGAGTTGGAAAACCTCCAATGCCCCTCCCCATGTAGATTTAAGCCTGAGTGTATCTCCTCCATGCTGGAATGCAGCTATATGGGCCGAAGGTTTGGTCTGGAGCACATAAGGAGCATTTTATATGTGGAGTCCGCGGTGCTGTGGATGAGGCCTTTTGGTCTGAGGACCAAGTGCCTGAGGACTGGGGAGGCTGGGTAGAAGAAGTACCTACAACTCACATCGGCCATCCCAGTCTGGTTCTAAATAGCTGGGTTGGACATTGCTAACTCTGTAGTTGAAGCAGCATCCTGGAGCTGGTACATGCAGGCTGCACCTACCTTGGTTATTCCTAAAACCTCTTGTTGCCTGCAGGAGAGGGCACTTCTGCTGTATACGCTCAGGCACCTTGGCAGACATCCTAGGTAGTTTCAGTGAGCTGGCACCTGACAACACACGGACCTACAGGCACCTAAGGTCTGTGGTGGCTACCACAGTACACTGGCCTTGTAGGGACTTTACCCTAAAGTGATATGGTAAAGCAGAATAACACTTTATTGCCCTGCAACAGCACAAGGGGAATGGAGTTGTGCCTTCAGGCTTAAGCGTCACCCATGACATGAAGTTGTTGGTGCCACAGTGGGCCTGTCCTTTTAGTGAGGAGATGACTGGGTTGGGAGCAGGCTTGCCCCCACCAGGTCCTGTGAGCCTCTGCTTTCTTCCACATTGCTGATTCCAGCCCAGACATGGTTCAAATGCAAAGTGTCCAGAGCAGGCTAATGCAAAAACTTTGTGGACAATTTTGTAATAATCCCAGCCTTTTCCAAATGGGGAAAAACAAAGACTTTCTTTTTAGGGCAGACCTGGCAGTGCACAATATGATGGGTGGAAAAGTGTCTCCTGGAGAATGGACTCAGACCCACACATCACTGACACAGCGTAGACATACTAGGACATCGCCAGCATGTGGTACAATGGGCATTTGCACATCTGGAACAAGGCAGAAATCCTGCTGTTTAACTAGTCTCCTGGTCAGTTTAGGAAAGAGCTGAGCAGGCTGCAGAAGAGAAATATTCATTTCATAAAAGAATGATTGCAGTCTTTTAATTTGGCTTCTGACACAATATGGGTCAGACAGCCCTATGCAGCAATTTCTGCATTGGCAGGAGCTTCCTTCACTGATGTGAGAAGGCTTCAAAGAAGACTCAGCTCTCTGTGCAAATGTCAGCTATTGCAGGCAGCCTTTGCTGGAAGGCTTGGTTTACATTTCCTACAATTTCTCCAGATAAGTTTTGTGAAACGCGATCAGACCCAGCGTTTATTCATCTAGAAGCAGGAGATGGGACTGGTTGGATCAAAGAGACGCTCCATTAGCAAGTTTTTATACGCCAGGTCTTTGCAGAGAACTCAGAGCAGGCTAGGGTAGCCAGTGGGTGATAATGCATCTGTTTTGCTCTCTTGCCAGGTGTGGTGGTGAGGGCTGATGAGGCACCGCCTGTCCCATGCCTCCTTAGGATGCCCTGGGCAGTGCCAGTGAGTGTCAGCATCTCCACTGAGCATGCTCAAGCCTTTCTTAAACGTGGATACCACTGGGAAGTTTTGATTGCTATTTGCTATTTAGTGTTGATTTGCTGTTTACTATTGCCTCACCAATAGTAAGACAAAGTTAAAAACCTCCCAAATGTATTATAAAATCTTTATCTCCTAACCAGTTATAAAATGTTCATCACAATATCCCTATTTCCTCAAATATTTTTCTTCCCTAAGAAAATTCTCATCCCAGAGACTTCATTGCTAAAACCAAATGCTGGCCCTTCTTTTATTATATTAGTTCCAACTTCTGTAGATTTTCCCTCATTTGGAAAGAAGCTGGTGAATGTGATTTTATTCCATGGAAACAAAGCAACAAGAACCTTTCTTTCTGACAAGAAAGGCATTACAAAAATATATATTTCACAGTGGAACAGAAACAGACATTGATTTGGATTTTCTGATGATACAGCAGTTGCAATTATTGCTTTATTGAATGTGAATTGTCCTTTTTATTAGAGTCACTTTTTTCTTACCTATGCCAGCTCCAAAAAGTTGGATTTGGAAGAAAAAGTGAGGAGGTAAAGAAATTTTCTTCTTTATTTTTTAATAATTTTTAGTCAGGTTTTAGGCTGTGTTTATGATACTCTTTCCACATACAGCAGCAAGCTTTGAATCAGATGCACAGAGACAAAAGCAGTCAGACGCAAAAAAATACTGCATATATATTGTCATATCTTTTGATATAAATGCTGTCTTAGTGTGATATAGTGGACAATAACCACTGCCAAAGGATATCCTTTGTTTTACATGTCAAATTGGAAAGCAAAGCAAAATAAGGAAAGTACTTTTTCATATTCTGCACACCTTTCTGGGTTTTAATTGGATTTGCCATGGTCAAATAGGATCATATTTAATTCCCTCAGCATAGCTTGATTTGACTTGGGTTGGTAAGCAGTCATAAAAATGTACATCGAAGTTTGCATACCTATAAGAGGAACAGGGTAGTTCTCACTGAAATCAGCTATGTTTTCAGGCTGCCAGCAGATAGAGGCAGACATCTTGATGCTACCAACAGTGTCATACATACATGTAAGCTGGAGAAAGGAATTGCATTCATAGCACAACATTTAACCATGCTGTCAAACACTACAGTGTAACAGCACAATCTGTGGATTGTAAACTGGAGTTGGCTGATATTTAGCATACAGAAACCTCAGTTACCCATGGAACAATGGGGGTCAATTTCTCCACAAATGATGCAGTTTGGTCAACACGCTTTTCTGAACCCACCATTAGGAAGAATTTTGTCTTTTCCTTGTTTCTGTTCATCCTTTTGCACAGTGACCAAGCCTTGACACTTCTACTGCCTGTTCAGTCTACATCTTGCCCAAACTCACTGCAAAGTGTAGAAACTTTTCTTCTCACCATAATTCCCATAATTTCTGACTGGGTATTTTCACTAGTAGCAGAGCAACATCAGCTGCTAAATCAGTGTGGGATGTGAGGCAATAGCCAATCCTGCACTTTCTAGCTAGAAATGGTGCTTGTCAAGACAGACCACAACTATTTGCCCATGCACAAGGCCACCATGGGTCCTTCGGGTCTTTGGCAGAGGAGCTCTGTGGGTTATTCCTCCTTTGTGTGAAAGCAAACCACTCACACCTAGGTAGCCTTAGGGCCCAGAGACATGTCTTGCTGTGTGATCTAAGGTTACTAGATTGGAATAACAGACTTGTTGAAAAACAAGGCCTGAGACAAACACCAGGAAAAGGTTAACATAGGCTACATGTTTTTCTGACCTGCAGTGCAAATCCCAAAGTAGGCTGCTTTTAAGAAATTCTCTGCGATGTTTGTCTTTAGGGTTATAATCTGTGTTTTAGTTGTAAAAGGATGTGCCTCTTGTTACCTGACTTACTAGGCTGGAGGAGGTATGATGCATGAGCAGGGCTGGCCAAGAATTTCAAATTACAAAAGTAGCATATATTTACTGGAAATGCTTCCTGACAAGTTTGCTGTTGTTCACCAAGAACTTCTATTGGAAATATGTCTTAGTCTTGAGGTGGAATTCCTGGCCCAAGGGCAAAGTAAGTGTCTGAGATATTGAAACACTAAATTTTAGAGGGTAGGTTTCAGATCTCTACTTATTCTGATGCAAACCAATTTCCCTTGTACTGAAGAGGACTGGGGTGTGGAAATTTTATCATTCCCAGATTGGGTGTAGTGAGTTTCTATTGTTCTCAAGTGTGAGGCAAGGGACTTCAGCTGCTGTCTGGTCAAAACACAGCTGGCTCCATTCAGTGTGCTCTCAATGAGCTGGTGTGCCTATGGGGCACAACCTGGTAGCCTACCAAGATTTCCCCTGGGGTCTCAAAAGCAGCCTGGTTGCACCAGTAGAGGTTCTGGCTTTACAGGCTGTAGCTTTAACATCACTTCCTGCTTCCAGCTCAGGAGCTGGCTTATTTGGCACACAACGCTCTGTGGACATGCATCCTGACTATTTTGTTTCCTAGCACTAGGCTTCCCGGCACTAGCATACCCGCACCTCCCTGCAGTACTTGTCCTGTGTGCTCACAGCAGCTTTCTGGTTTGTCCACTGCTATGATAACAGATGCCAGGTGCAGGGTCTCCTCTAAGCCGTTTCCCAAGGGTCACGGCTATGTAGAACCTCTGCCCAGTAAAGTCACAGTCTTCTGTAGCTAAGACGTCTGAAACATGAATGCAAAAGAAGCAGTGGGAAAAGGTGTTACAACTCTGTGGTGACTGATTGCAAATGCCTTGTTGTCCTTTTCTTTCCCCCAGCAGAATCTTTATTTTGGGTATGTCTTTCAAAGGCCCCTATATTATTCTGAGGAAGTGTCTGAAAATGAATATGACCCACTCAAGCCTGTGACAGAGAGTCCAGCAGCAGAAACTGCAGTGGCAGATGCTACTATAAATGCCTCCAACCCTACCACTACCTTAAGAACAGCCAATGTCCCCATTGCTGAGAGGCACCTAGAAGGACCCACCACCCAGCCTGAGGTTGATCCTCAGAGCATGAGCAAGCTGCCTGGTAAGAGCACAGTGGCTCCATCTCATACAGCAAATGTCTCCACCCAAGGAGAGCCTGTCAAGGTTGCAGCACCACCTGGTCATGCTGTTCTCTGCAGCAACCGTCCTGATCTTGAAGTGGCCCACAGCCTTTCTGTAGGCAGAGAAACCTTCAGGCATTATGTGCCTGGCTACAGAGAGTACTACTGTGGCTACAGAAGCCAGCCCCATCAAGACGGTGTAAGGGAAAGGACCTCTCAGTAACCTGTTGTCGTGGTTTCGGTTTCAGCCCAGCCAGTAACAAAGCACCACAAAGCCGCTCACTAACCCCCCCCACCCCTGCACCTGGCCACGTTGGGCTGAGGAGAAAATACAAAGGCAGGCTCGTGGGTCGAGACAAGGACTGGGAGGGATCACTCCCCACTTATGGTCA
>VYZV01001423.1:139923-154319 GCA_013401275.1 Pandion haliaetus | reverse complement strand
CAGAGGTGCTCTCACTGTCACTGATGGGATCGGCCTGGGCCAGAGGCGGGTCTGATTCTTTGGAGCTGGGGGAGCTTCTAGCAGCTTTTTACAGGAGCCACCTCTGTAGCCCCCTCCCCCACTACCAAAGAAAACCGCGCCACACAAACCCATAACACCTGTTAAGGCACCCACAAAGCTCAGCATATCATAAAACTGGAGGGTATAGAAAAAGTTCCCTCCTTCCATCCAGACCAGGAAGAAGCCTCCAGAATGGAAGCAGCATCCCCCTGTCCCCAGGCAGCAGCTACAGCCTGCCTGGGCAGGAAGGGAGATTTCAGCAGTCAGAGGAGAAACCCCCAGGCTAGAAAGACAAACTCTTTTCCTGATGGCCACTGAGAAAGCACGCTGTCCTACAGAGACAGTAACTCTGTCCACAAACAAAGCAGCCTCCCTGCCAAAAACAGTTCACCAGGCCCTCATTTGAAACCCAGAGAGCAAAAGGAAATTGTACACCTCCCAAGGGAAAATGTTGGTGGGTCTCCCAGTTCCAGGATGCGGGCAGCCTGCCTGCCAAACTGGAAAGGGTCATTGCTAAATATCAGCAGCCATCCATCTGAGGCAGGAACTCATCTGGATGACTGCAAGAGCCCAGACACCAGCCCTTTATAGTCTAAGGCAACAACTTTCTTCACCGGGGTGCACAGCATGGGGCAACCAGTAGAACAGCACATGTTTCATAGTTGGGTGGGCACCGTGACAGGAGACCCTGCTGGATTCATTGAGCCCCTCACTTAGTCACAGTGCAGAGAGAGATCCTTATGTTCAGAAGGAAAATGCACTTTTTCTAAGAGGCAATGCATAGGACAGTGTTCATCATCTGAGCCCAAGAGGGCTGTGCAGAAGACCCTCCTATCTTCCTGATTCAAGTCAGCGGCAGGGAAACGTCTGTTGTGAAAATGACCCAGTCGCTTCAGTTGGGCCTGACTCCTTCTCTGGGCAAACAGTGTGGATGTCCAGGCAGTTCTCATAAGATCCTGAGCTTAGCCCAGCCAGACAGTATGAAAATCCCCAATATGTCCCTAATAATCCACCTAGGCAGGAGGTATATTTCCAATGCACAACAGACAACCCATCAAACCAAAGGGAGAGTGTTCTCTATGATGAGTTTATTCCATAGGCCCCAGAGGATCATTTTCCATCCTATGGCATGCCCATTTCTAAGCCTTTGGGAAATAATCCATATTATTCTAATGGGCAGAGCATCACCCCACTGGGAGAATCTTGGGACCAGGAAACAGATTCTCTCAAAACTTCAATCTCTCCTCAGCAAAGGAAATGACAATATTCTTGTGGGACCATCCCAGGAGCAGGGCAGCAGTTTTTCCACTGTGACAAAAAAATATCCCCCAGCCCAAAGGATGCTCAATGGGGTTCAGAGGAATCCCAGGGCACCAGGAACATCTGAACTCCCCACCAAGAGCTGTCCCATTTTCATGTCTGAGTTCATTCAACCACTCTTCCCCCAGGCTTGCGTGCTGTGCATGGAATGACAATGATGGGGGATTGCCTGATTTCCCCCCAAGTTCAAACCCTCCACATGGAAACAAAAGCATCCTTAAGGCAGTCGCTCCAAGCACATCAAACGTTGTCTACCCAATTGGTCTTCTGTCTAGCCAGAAGTGCTTGAACAAAACTCCAGGCCAGGATAAGGCTTTGGTATTGTTGGTGAAAAAGCAACTAATCATGACAGGAGTATGCCATGCTCAAAAAAGAGATCTTGGAGCCGAAGAGGCCTGAAGCATAGCCAGATCCAACTATAAATGCCCATTGTGGGAACAATACAAGAGGTGACAGCCACACCACCCACAATTCTGGACAAATCCTATGACCTAACACATTCAATATGAAAACTGCTCCTAAGAAGCAGGCTGAAGGCTCACTCACCCTTACCAAAGAAGGGCCTGAGCCAGATGCAATCAGAAGTGGAAATCAGATTAATGAAATTGATCTGGTAGGAGAACTGAGCCCAAAGCATCAGGAGAACAGAATGCTTCAGCAGATGGCTGAGGCAGCACTTGTCCAGCACTTGAGCACCATCTGGTGACAAGAAGCAAGAACAGGTTTCTGCAGACCTGGTATTGTCTGCTAAAATATGTTTTCTCTGTGACTGAGATGCTGCTCAGGTGTCCGAGCACTGCTACATCCAACAGAGAGCATCCATCCTCCTTTGGCTCTCTAGCAGGTGATGTGACAAACAATCTAGAGGAAAGCAGGCCAGACTGTGTACTGCTGCAAAACTAATGCGTCTTTAAATAGCAGGCAAAGAGAAGATAGCCCAAGGAGGTAAGTTAGCATACAAGTAAGTTATTCTGCAATTCTTAATATCATTAGGAATGGACAAGCAAAGACAGTGGGCACAAGAAAGAGCATCTGCCCAAATCGTATGTAGGTCCCACAGCTGTACTGGTCTGATAGGCTTTGACATGAGTAAATCCCCCCTTCGTATAACATTTCCCTCCACTTCTAAATGCATCAGGGCTGCTAGTCCGGTAAAACATCAATATCAGCTTTGTGTAAAGGACACGTTTACCTGAAATCTCAGCGTATGAGGCAGCAGTCTGCTCTTTCATGCTCGGACGTGCTCAGGCCTTTATTTTTTTTAGTTTCACCAAAAGAAAAATATATGTAAAAGGGAAGCATATAATTCAGGTGGATGACAAACAGATTTAAGCTATTCAAACGGCTTCTTCTCATTCCTTTGCCTTCCATTTAGCTTGGGAACCTCATGCCCTGGAAGAGGGCCTTTGAGCGCAGCATTTCTGTACACATGACCATGGGAGGTCAGTATCTGGCTTCCTGAGGGTGATTTGCACAGGTCACAGTTAAAGAAGTGTGGTGGGAAGGAGACTGGTAGCTAGAAGTTGTTGTCTCTTCCCCTAACTGAGGGCTAGACCATTTGTCCCAGCTCAGCAGTGAGGCAAACTCACCTGTGTCCACAGCTGTCCCTCTCTGACAAAGAAAGCTCCCTGCTGAACACCAGTCCCTTCTGTTGTTAGCATCTTTTTTGGACATGATACCACATGGCCACTGTCAGTGACTAAAAGTTGAGGCACACGTCCTTGACCTCATGCTACCACAGAAAGAGGTCATCACTGCAAAGAGGGAGCACATAAGAGCTACTGGCTTGTTTCTGTGGCCAAACTTCCAAGCTGGATTCATACATGGTTCGGAAGTTGGCTGTCCAAGTGGTCTACTGGGGTGCAAATGTAGCTACTTAGAGAGCAGCATGACATACAATAACCCATACTCCAAACCCTGAGAAAACAATAGCATACAGCATTGGAGAAAAGCACCTGCGTTCTTTTTATAGAGATATTTTTTGTTAGATGTCAGGTTGACTTTATGAGCTTGGCATTGCAAGGCTCCTCTTGCCTAACCTTTGATCCCAGTTTAGGTTTCTTGGCTGAAAGAGCAAAACAAAACCTCTGAATACCTGCTGCATTAGGAATCAAAGCTCTTCCTTGGAAATGACTGCTTCTTGTTGTGTTCAGTTTTACAGCTTGGCATACTAATACCACTTGTGTGTTCTGCATAGCTGCAAACAATGCTGTTCATAATGCATGGATATACTAGTGATTTATCTGGTTTGTACCATAACTACTAATACTAACAGTCCAAAACACAAGCAACTTAAATTTCTCTGGTATTTCCTCCTGCTGCCACTTCAGTTAATATTTTTCTAGTGCAAAACTTCTTTATTCATTTGTGTTTCTTAAAACAGTGTTGCAGTCAGAAAGCATTTCTGCAAAACAGTGGTATTTTTCTCACTAACTAGTGTATACCTTTGCTTTCATTAAGTGATGTACTGATTCGGTTTCTTCTCCTGGACAGGAGGGCCAGAGCCACATTAGACTGTCCCGCTGAAGCACAGCCAAACAGAGGCGGATGGATCCCATCCTACATTTGAAGGCGTTTCCTCATTACAGCCAAAAGTGTCTTTTCTTGCCACACGTCCCTGTGGATTTGGAGGTAGAGGGTGGCATGAAGCAGGATTGAGAGTAGTCCCCACACAGAGCACCAGTGATGTGTAGGTCAGCAGGCGCTTGACTTCTGATTTTGTCTCACTTTGCATGGTACAAGCTTCAGCGAAAGCACAGCAGCAGGAGCATGCTCCAAGTCTGCCAGAACTGATAAGAACTGTCACTGTTGAATGCTACACCCCCCACATGCAATTTAACACTGGAAGCTTTAGGACTCTGATCATCAGTTTGTTCCAGAGATGGACAACCAAACTCTGCCTTGCCTTGCAAGTCCTACTGGAAATTTCTCATGTTTATGCCCCATTTGGATCCTGGTTAGTCCTTCTGCTGAACCTCAGTGAAGGACTCTGTGTGACCCTCAGTCCCCAAGTAGAGATATGGGAACAGAAGCATTGGCTGGTTAATTGAGTAGAAAGGAGGAAGAGCCTCAAAATTAGGAGTATTCTGTATCAGTAGGAGGAAACAGTGCTTTATACCGTGATGAGCTGCAGCTCTGTAAGCTGTTTCTCTGCAGAGAGGAACAGATTGGACTATGAGTCACTCTGAAAGTAGCATGAACCTTTTATATTCTCAGAGCAACAGGTCTTCCACATATGATTTATGACGTTACTGAAGGTATGTGATACAGAAAGTGCTTCATTTCCCTTCTGCCATTCACCCACTCCCCTGGAAACCAGATAGCACAATAAAATAACACAGCAGATAAAAACAACTTGGTTTCTATTCAGAGATGAAATGGCACTCATATTCCAAAGCTCTCTGGCAAAGTACAGGAAAGGAAAAAAAAACAAATTCCTTTCTTACATCCTTATTGGGGATTGCCTGCTGTTACAGCCCACTTTCCCCCAGCCATCTCGCTCAATGAGGTGGAACGATGGCTGAATATACAGAGCAGGGATCCCGGCAACCTCTTTACTGGACACTGAAACTGTGCTGATAAATATCATACCATTTTGTTTTACATAAAAAAGCATTAATACTGGGGAGGTTTTTAGCATGCACCAGACAAAACTCTGAAGTTCCTATGCCCATTCCTTTCCTCACAGATTTGATACATGGTTATTTTATTATCAAATTAGTATGATCAATTACAAAGCAAGTTACCCTACATGAAGGCAGATGAAAAGTCTAAGCTGGATTCAAGGGCCATTCCCCAAAACAGCAAGAGTCAACTGTACTTGGAAGTGGATGAAACAGAGGTACAACCCAAACCTGTGAAATGCGTAGGATGCATAGAGTTGCCAGGATCCTTCTGTGGAGACTGAAATATCAGCTGAGAAGGCAAGAGTTAGGAATAGCCACCTTGTAGTTTTAAGACCTGTTTTCCTCCAAATTGGTTTTTTTTTCTGGGTAAAATGACAGTTAGCTCTAAGGGAGCCAGTTAGTAAGGGAAGGAAAAGCACAGACACTGCCAGTCCTCTGGAAGTGCTTCAGCCCAGGGCCTGATCTGAGAGCTGGAGAACAGCATGGCTACATTGCCAGAGGGATGAGACACCTTGGGCTGGAACAGAGCAAGAAGAGCACTTAACCAGTTGGGTAACTAGTCATATCTTTTCCTTTGCCCCCTTTCAATTTCCCAGCTCTCCCTTGTCCTCAGACCCAGGATCAGCCAGGCATTCCACACAGGAAGATATAAAATGCTCATCTGTTGTGATGGAAGCACTGACTATCTTTCCAGCTCTGGAAGTCCTTGTGCTTCAGAGCACAGCAGGGAAAATTATTCATGCACTTTGAAGGTAAAATCTTCTGAGAGAAGCTTGAGAACCTAAATATGCCCTAATTTAAAAAAAAAAAAAGAAAGAATGAAGGTAACTCTGCTTTTATATCCACTATTTCTGGCCTCAAAACTGCAAAGAAGCTGATCAGAAACTCATCCTCTCCCTCTCTCTGAAATTGAAAAAAAAGACATTGCAGTTGGTAGGGTTCAGAGATCTATGGGTCTCCTTTACCTTGGGCAGGAGGCAGGTATCTGTCAACAGATGGAAGTTCACACCTATCCTAAGGAATGCACGCACTGTTTTCTAAGCTGCCTTGTGGGGAGAGTGTAATTAAATTTTACAAATGGCAAATAGACATTTACAAGTCATCTGAAGTTTTGAAAACTGCAGCCAACTCCCCCCCTCCTGCCAATCCAAACACATATTTTGTGCATTTTTTCATCATTTTTGCCTTTCCAAAGACCAAGAGGAAGCAAGCTGTGCTTTATGGTTAGATGTCTGGATATCAGAAATTCAGGCTAAACACTTTGTTGCAAATATCTGTATCTCAAAAGAGGAAGGGAAGATTTCCAACATTCACTTTTCCAAATCCACAGCATGGCCAAGACCTGTATAAAAAAAGAAATGCAAGGTTTATAGCACCATATTCTTCCAGAGACAGGAGCAAGCCTTGTGGTTAATCATGAGTGCTCACCCATTTATCTCCCATGTGGTTTTGACCAACTCAGCAGAACACATCAAGTATTCCTTTATCACAAATACAGACTCAAACCAGGACTTGCTGCAAGGTGCATCGTGGAGTCCACAGTATTTTTAGCAGCATTGTTCAGTGTAATATGTGCCCTTGTGACAGAACAGTTTTCCTTCAGTCTCCCCTCCTGGCCTATCTGCTGTTTGAAGGTTAAGATGGGCCTCTGTGATCAACCAAACTGCCTTCCCAGGGAAGGGACACTATATGACTTCTCTATTCTTTCTTTGTGAGCTGGTGTATTTTAGGCTGCCTGAAGTAGAACAATGGCAAAGTGGATAAGCATTCATCATAACAGTTAGTGAACAGTGATTAATTATCATCACAGATGAAAATGTGTACATCATTTAAAGTTTGAATTTGCGCTGCTCCACTTCCAATTATAGGACCTCCTTTTACCTCTATCTACTAGATGCAAGAGCCACGTGCTGTTTTATTTCTTTCTAGGGGTAGTTGTGTTCTTTGAGGTCATTTGGAACATACTTAACAGCATTGGGAGGGGTTCTTGTCCCAGTGGAGGCCAAGTTCCTCTTTACAGTTACATTTCGAGAACTGTCAACTAGATCTTCATCCATTTAGTGGCTAACACACCAGGTTAATTCTAGCTTTGGTGGAGAACATCATCCAGAACCATGTCAAAAAACACACCAGACATCTACAGCATAGATGTCCATTAACCTGCAGCTCCCCTGCTCCCTCTAAAAAATCTTTTATGTGCTAAACCAACATTAAAATCAATGAAAAAAAAATAAACCTCTTTAAGGTCTGGCCTGTAGTTACAGCCAGAATAGGTTGTTTTAAGATGTTATTTCTTCAGTTTTCTGGTGGAGGGAATGGAAAAGAGAATGAAAGTGCAGCATTTCTTGACACAGAGCATACTCTCTCCATGATGTGATGGGGGAGAGCTTGGCAAGGGGAAGGGGGGGTGCTATTTAGAGCAATAGTAAATAATGTTGGCAGCAGAATCCTTGGCTAGGATATGTTCACTCTCATGGTAAGCATGGCACAGGCATTTGAGAAAAAGAGCTGCCAGAGCAAAGCCAGAAAGAGCTGATAGCAAAGCAATCTAAAATCAGTCCTTGCTTTTACCTGGCTCTTCCAGCCTCTCTCCTTTGCTGACATCTCTGCTGCCCTGTGAGAAAGCTGCTCAGCATTCAGTCTTGAGCTGTCCCTAGACCAATCAACTCTCTAGGAAAACACAGTGCAAAACAGAGAACAACCACTCATTGAACCATGGTGGTTTGTTATAAGGGTAACAAACATACTATAGCACAGGCATGACTTCATGCAGAAATCCATTGCCCAAAGACATAAAGAGTTTGGAACAGTTCCTTACCTCTTGGAATTACAAATACTCCAGGATTTGGTCTTTTGAGACTGGACAGAGGTAGAAATACTTGCTTACAAACAGGGCATCTGAGATACAAGCCTCATATTTGCCTAGGCCAAGTAGCGTTTAGTACACGAGGCCCTCAAAAGGCCAGGGGTAGGCAGATGGAAAAAGCAGAGTACAGAGTAACAGGGGGCTGAGTGCTGCCTGGTCAGCTCAGGCAGAGTACTTCAAGGACCTGAGTCACTGAAGTACTGGCAGGCGGGAGGGAATCTGCAAGAGCTTCCATGTCTCAGCCTAAAACTCATTTAACTTTTCCCCCACAGGTTTGGGACAGCTTCTGAACATTATCTCTCACCAAAGATAAAGCAGGAGGCAGGAGGGAAGTACGCAGCAGTCTTTAGTCTGGAAGGAGAATGCCACAGAGGAATGTCTGCATTTCACATGCAGACTGCTATTCGGATGACCTTGTGATACTATGAAGATGGGGCTTTTGACCAGAATAGGATGGGTAAGGAGTGTCTCGGGAACAGAGTCATTAAATAACAAATGAGGGGGAAAAGCCTGTTGGTTTTCATTAGCAATGTTAATAACAATATGCATTTCTTCCTTGCTGAAAATGCCTTTGATGATGTACACAACTGTTATCAAGTGACCAGTAACTGACTGGAGTACAATAGTTTTTGCGCCTGCCATATGTGCAGGGAGGAATTCCTGCACTCTGGTACTTCAGTCTTTACATTGCAACATTATCACTCTTCAGCTGTTTCTGTGTCTCTTTCTCTGGAGCTAAACCCCAAAACTGATGTTGATGCTTCTAATAAAAAAATATTTTAGAGCCTTTTTGCCTCCTTCTCGGCTACTTCCATTTATTTTTGGGTCTGGAAGACTTTTCAAATCTACTCATATCAGGAAAACATAGCTTTGGTGCCTCGTTAAGTCTGATGTCAAATGACATTCCTGGTATATGTGATTATCTCAGAAGAGTCTGAAGCCATACAACAAAATGCTTTTCCTCAATGGTTGGACACTGGTGTAATCTAAACTAGGCTGCAGGTAAACAGGGCTATGCTTTCAAGCTGTACTTTCTCAGCTCATTTGACTATCAATCAGCTCAATGATGGCTGAGGTTGGCAGTTTAAGTTACTGATAGCCAGCAGTTTCTGATTTACTCATTTGGTTAGGCAAGTGCTATGGCACAAGGTTGGAGGCAAACTTTTTGTCCTTCCTCTTTGATAGTTGCCTGATATAATAGATTTTCCAGTTGCAAATCAATCATCTCATAATCTTAGGAAATGCAAAATTTTGACACTACCTGCTAAAGAAACCATAGCAAAAAATTAAATGCAATTTTGGCCACAGTTCACTCTTTTGACCCAACAGGTCATGTAAAATAACTTGAAATGCCATAACTGAAACCACAGCTGAAGCATACTCTTTAAAAATAAGCATTATTAATGCAGCCTTCCAGACAAAAGTCAGCAAGCCATATGCAATGTCAGGTATGCAATACCTGTATATTCTACAACATAGTGTACCTGCAGCTTTAATACAGTCTTTTCAGATGTAAGATGTTATCAGCTTTTTCATGCTGCAAGATGCTATCAGCTCTCTTCTGTTTCTGTCTTGGTTGTTTGAAGTGCTGAAGTGGATGTCCTGGTGGGGGATGCTGAATGAAGCCTGCCAGCGAGCTCCTGTCACAGTGTGGTTTTGGGTAACCTCTCTGAGCAGCCCATCCTAAGGTACAGCAGGCAGGGAAGTTGCCGGCATTGCTCGCTTGTATTGTAGCACTGATGAGATAGCTTGCCATGCTGTGGCTCTTCCATGCACAAGCGGTCTCAAGGTAAACACTTAACTAATCTTGCAATTGTAAGGCAAACACAATTCCAGAATGTTTTCTTTTGTTTGATTACTTTGAGAAACTGTATTTTACTAGATTCTTAATTTGCAATTGGATAAACTATTTCTCCTACCTTTCTCACAGTTTTATTCTGGGAACAGCCATAATGGCTGGTAAAGCTCTGTGGTGGCTGTATTTCAGTAGCTAACCAGATGGAAATGGCCCTGAGCACTGAAGGTTAGTATTTGGGTAAGACTGGCCAGAAATCTGAACTCATGCTTGATTAGCCAGATTCAAGCAAACTACTCATGTTTGGGCAGCATCTTTTGTAGCCCAGAAAAGCAATGATTAAAACCAGACTCTTACTATTCTCACCCATTACGTCAGATCCCAAACACTGTTTTTTGCAAGTGGTAATGACTCCTATGTAAATGATGTGAAGGGCTTTAGCATCAGTCCCCACTGATCCCAGGAAGGTCTTAAGCTGTCATTAGGCAATGGCAGCTCTGTTTAGTTCTGTCACAGGCAGACTGCCTTTTTGATGCTTGGATAAGGAGCTGAGAAACGAACAAATGGATGGACTTTGTGCAGTTTTCCTTTTTTCTGACATTCAGCGGCCACTGGATGGCACTAAGGTTACTGTCCTCACACACACGTTCTAACAAGCCTCACACTTCAATTTTAGGAGTACCGAAAAATTGTCTGGGGCACTGAATTTGGTTTCTTTGTTTGGACAAGTGTGAGGTTGGTTGCTTCAGCTCTTGTAGTTCAAACAATGTTTCTTCACCCACCGCAACCCACCTCCTGCTTTGGGAGTGCTTACAGCTAACAGTAAATGCTCACTGGAAATCTCCGCACAGGTGTGTATGGATCCTCAAACTTGCTGAAAGTGCATGCCATCCCATCACACTAGGGGGTAAAGAAGATGCTAAATAGTCTTGGTGCTTGTATTAATCCTTAAAGCATGCCACTAGTAACTGGCTACAGAGTCATTTCAAAGGATCTGCAAAAGCACTGATAGAGTACAATTGCCTTCAGGTGCCTGGCAGCATTTAGGGCATTGTTCAGTGATTATCCAGTCACCCTAAAGCTCTTGACTTCTGAAGGTTTCCCACGCAGAAGCAACACAAAAGATAAAACTATGGCACATTGCTTTCAGAAACTGAAACACCCAACACCTCAAGGTATTTGCAGATCTTTTGGAACAGGCTGCCCAGGGAAGTGGTGGCTTCACGATCCCTGGAGGTGTTAAAAAAACACATAGATGAGGCACTTCAGGACATGGTTTAGTGGGCATGGTGGTGTTGGGTTGACAGTTGGACTCAATGATCTTAAAGGTCTTTTCCAACCTAAACGATTCCATGATTCTATGATCTCTGACCTCAAGGCACCTCATCTGTCTCTGAAGATGAGCTCTGGTGAGGCATTCAAATTTGTTTCTAGTGCAGTTACTGCTAATCCCTTTTTATCACATTGGCTGAAGTCTTGAGCTCCAAATAGAAAATTAGCAGGTTGTACATGTGCTTGATCCCCTTGATGCAGACCATGTAGCAGTACACTTAGAACAGGGAATGGCAGGGAATCTCAATAGCTGAAGCAGAATTAAATATTTACAGGTTCTCTCTTAAATTCATAGTGCTGAGCTACCAGGATTTTGGGTGTATTTGTCCTCCTGGCCCCTCTTTAAGCTGCCTTGAACAAATTAAAACTCCTTCGCTTAAGCTCTAGCTTGTGTTTGATTTTGTAATCTAAGGAGCTTTCCAAGGAGATCGTTCTTCAAGCTGCTAATGCCAGGCAGTTTGATCTGCTTCTGAGGGGCAAGTCGGAGCTGGCAAGGAGTCTAACAACTGTGTCCTCCTAGTGTGAGGAAAGCTCCTGTCACAAAAAGGGAGTGGGGCCTGAGACTTGGACCCAGAAGGAAGCACAAGGGAGAGTGGTGAGTGAATCCCCTCTCTCATGCTTGCTGTACTGGCAGGGTGGTGGTCTGGATGGATCTGCACAGCATCTGGCCATAATGCCAGCATGCCTCTGACAACAGCTAGCCAAGAGAGTGGACTGCAGGTGATGGTGCCTTGGTGCTTAGCTCTGCAGCTACATTGAGTGAAAGACAAAGTTGGGGTATTCAGAGTCTGAAATAGCCAGGAATTGAAACATCACTGTGATTCAGTTAACTAGATGCCAAGTGCTTGATCTATTTTAATTCTCTTCAGTATTCTGGATGAAAATGATTACTCTTCTCCACTCCATTTCCTCAGACTTTCAGCAGATTAAAGGCAGACGGACAGAGTCACTTCGCAAAAGCCTTATCTGAAATACACTGGCTTTCAGAAAAGAGTTCCAGCCTGTATACGCAACTAATATTAGAAAAGTCTGAACACTTAGGCCATAATTTTCTGGTGTCTGTTTAGATGCTTGTACCTACACAGCAGATACACATCTAGACACTAAGCCATCTGAAAGTTCTCAACTTCTCCTTCACTGCCAGTTAGCTATGTCCAAAATTAGACATTAAGGAACTCAGTAAATCTTAAGCTGTGCACTCTTAGTTCAGTGATATCACAGATGCTATATGCTGTTTGTTCTTAGGAAAAAACATGCATTGCTATATTACAGACAGGGAATTTGAGAGAAGAGGCTTATTTATTGGTCTTTTTTGAAAGGAGAGACTTGGTATTTGCATGTAAAAACAAACAAGCTTCCATGGCTTCAAGTTGGACCCACCTCTGGCCAAGGCCAAGCCCATCAGTGACGGTGGTAGCACCTCTGGGATAACAGATTTAAAAAGGGAAACCTGCAGCAGAGAGGGGAGTGGCATGTGAGAGAAGCACCTGTGCAGACAGCAAGGTCAGTGAAGAAGGAGGGGGAGGAGGTGCACCGAAGGACGTGATTCACCTGCAGCCTGTGGTGAGATGGCAGGCTGTCTGTCCCACTACAGCCCCCATGGAGGTGGGCGGGGAAGCAGATGTCCACCTGCAGCCTGTGGCAGGTGGATGCCCCTGAAGATGGCCGTGACTTCATGGGAAAGCTCATGCTGGAGCAGCCTGTACCTGAAGGACAGCACCTGTGGGGAAGGACTGCAGGCTGTGAGAAGGACCCATGCCAGAGCAGTTTGTGAAGGACTGTCTCCTGTGAGAGGGACCCCACGCTGGAGCAGGGGAAGAGTGAGGAGTCCTCTCCCTGAGGAGGAAGGAGCAGCAGAGACCATATGTGGTGAGCTGACCCTAACGCCCATCCCCTGTTCCCCTGTGCTGCTGGGGGGATGAGGGAGAGAGAAGCAGGAGTGGAGTTGAGCCGGGAAGGAGGGAGGGATGGGGGGAAGGTTGAATCCTTTGCCTGTGACCACAAGTGGTGAGTGATCCCTCCCTGTCCTTGTCTCGACCCATGAGCTTTTCATTATATTTTCTCTGGCCCATCCTAGTGCTTTGTTGCTGGCTGGACTTAAACCATGACAAGAACAATAGATGGTAGTGCAATATCAATCTGTTTAAAGTGGCTGTTCTTCTGAGAATACCATAACCTCATTTTAAAGAGATGTAAACTCTGCAACTGTTCTTGATTTTGCAAGGACTTCAGCATTCTGCAATCAATCTGAATTCAAGCTTGCTGGGTACCCAATGCCTTTGAGAGCATTGTGCTCAGTGTGACTTTCAAAGTACCTCAACAATGTCTGTCCAGTAGCTACTGAAGCTGTGTTCGATGTGGTATATAACTAAGCAGCACACTGCCACAGAGATTTGGGTGCCCAGAGCAATCTTGACATCATGCTGCTTTGAGCCAGTAAGTTCCCACTTGACTTGCTCTCAGTGATTTTCTCATGTCCTCTCACTAACAATGGACACTTCCAAGCCAAGCAGCTCTGTATTGTCCAAAGCGTTTGTATTTACATACTTTTGACTCCTGAGGAACTGCAGTGGCTCTTTGGCAAGTTAATGAAAACAAAGATTGTACTCACGAGGATACTTTGGGCAGGAGAGGGAACAGGGGAATTTTACTGAGCTTTTGAAGTGGCTGTTTGGCTCTTTTGACAAAGACAGCTATATACAAAAGGGGAGGCATTTGATGAAACAAGTGTTACTTAGCTACAGTGTGGTCCTCTTTAATGCTTCATTTGAAAGGTCTGTTGTACTGTCAGACGTTTACTGTGCATGGAAAAGAATCCTTTCAGTTTCTATTCCTAAAAATTTGAAGAATGTTAAATTGACTGTTTCTGGCTTGTGTGGACATGTTTTAAGGCGCTCATGTCTGCAGAAGATTTAAAGCAAGTCTAGAACAAAACTACACATGGTCCAAATTGCTCTAGGGAATAAACATACTGCTTCTAATCAGCAGCAACTCCACAAGGTATGAGTGGCGGTGTGTGTGTTTCTGTGTGTGGTGGTGGTGCATTGGCACTGTTGTGACCTGCAGTAGATACTGATTAAGTTCTGTCTGCACAGCATTGTGTAAACTGAAGCACCTATTGTCTGCATGGGTGTTATGGGTTTGTGTGGTGCGGTTTTCCCTGGTGGCAGGGGAGGGGGGCTGCAGAGGCAGCCCCTTTAAGAAGTTGCTTGGAAGAATTTGCCGCCCCAAAATGTCGGACGCGCGTGTCAAAATGTCGGACCTGCCTCTAGGCGGGGAGTGACGGTGGTAACGCCTCTGGGAGAACTTATTTAAGACGGGGGACCGGTAGTGTGGGGGTTGGGAAACCTGAGAGGAACATCGCTGCCGACAGTGGAGTCACGGAAGTGGAGGGGGA
>VYZV01001423.1:80282-139614 GCA_013401275.1 Pandion haliaetus | reverse complement strand
GAATCTTCCCCCTGAGGAAAGAAGCGGCAGAGACAA
The DNA here is from genome assembly GCA_013401275.1 of Pandion haliaetus. Taxonomy (NCBI): domain Eukaryota; kingdom Metazoa; phylum Chordata; class Aves; order Accipitriformes; family Pandionidae; genus Pandion; species Pandion haliaetus. The sequence continues at coordinate 139,578 of VYZV01001423.1, read as the reverse complement.
TGTGTGGCGAGCTGACTCCACCCCCATCCCCTGTTCCCCTGCGTCGCTGGGGGAGGAGGTAGAAAGCATCGGGAGTGGAACTGAGCCGGGAAGGGGGGAGGGGTGGGGGGAGGTGTTCTGAGGTTTAGTTTCCCTTCCTAATACCCTTGTGTTTTGTTTCTGTTTTGATTTGTAGTAAATTAAATTGATTTTGTTTTTTTCCCAAGTTGAGCCTGTCTTTTGCCCGTGACCATAAGTGGGGAGTGATCCCTCCCAGTCCTTGTCTCAACCCACGAGCCTGCCTTTGTATTTTCTCCTCGTCCCAACGTGGCCAGGAGAGGGGGTGGGGGGTGAGTGAGCGGCTTCGTGGTGCTTCGTGGTGGCTGAGCTGACCTGAAACCACAACAATGGGAAAAGTTGGTGCTTCATTCTGAGCAGCTCATGTTCTCACACCTTCTTGGTTCTTCCTTGCTTGTTCAGATATTCTCTATCTAGGGTATGCACGCTGAGACTCCTTATGCTCTGATCTTGCAAAGTGGTACTTTTAAAAATAGACTTTTGGAGGTGTAGGTGGAAGAATGCTTAAAGCACTCTTGTAAGCAAAATTCAGGATGGAGCCAAACTTTCCCAAACACTTCTGCATTGGGGCAGCACCTGAACCAATAAGCCAAGTCATCTGAACTGGTCAAACTGGGAAGGGCCAAATGAGATCTCCATGCTGCCTTGTAGGCAGCAGCCTTCTAAGCACAGCAGCTGGGATGTCAGAACAGAAAGAATGCACTGCAAAGTTGCAATAAAAGGGCCTGGAGTGTATATGTCAGCAGTGCCATACTGCTATACTCAGGCGAGTGGTATGACCTGGTCACTGCACTGTCGCCTTGCACAAGCAGAGATGGTACGGTGCAGCAAAGAGAGCCCAGAATCCTGAGGCATGCAACATGCTGTAGAATGTGCAAAAATGTCACAGAACTTAAGTAGTGTGAATGCTAATCAAATTTAATCTCAATCCTGAAAAAAAAGATAATGAAGATTTTCTCCTATCAGTATGTACGCACTAAAAGCTTAGATCCAAGCTGGAAGTGTTGATAGAGAAAATGTGTGGGTGGCATGTATGTCACGTGAGTGGAGTTGTATGATAAAAGCTGTAATCAGAAACTTTTTCCTAATGAAGCCTGCTGTGAAAATGTCAAAGCAGTAGTGCAAGGTAGCATATTTCTCAGGTGAAAGTAATTGGAAGCTTGTTCAAATTCCTTAGTACTGTATATCCCTGGGTTTCAGCCTATTGAAATGAACCGGGTCACACCTACATACCTCTGTAAATTCATGTGCATCTTCAGATTTTTGCAGTGTCCTCAACCCCATATATAGAAACAGCAGCAGAGATACCAGCCTGGAGCTGGGCAACACATGCTTTCTGGGAGAGAAAAGGGAATGCAGAACTAGTGCCTGGCACATGCAGAGAAGCCATTCAATATACTCAGAGGTAACAGGGAGTAACAGATCAAAGAGGAAAGGGCAAGAACTGAATGCATGTTAGCAAATCATACCAAGATGCCAAGGAGATCGTAATGTGAGCAAGTAGAAACCACCACCTTAACATCCCACCCTCTAACATTGTTAGTAAAATTGATGATTTTTTTCTGTACTCTTCAATCCTTTCTTTTCTTGTACTGTCTAAGAATTAGACCTAGACTGTTACTGAGACCCTGCTGGTTTCCTTGTTGGCTGTGAACTGTACAGAATTTCCCCTGCCAGGTCAGAGCAAGCCCCTCAGCACATCCTTTTTGGCTGCAGGCATTGTTTTTCAAAACTAAAGGCAAGAAGAAACTGCAGATTTCTTCCCAGGAAAGCCCACCCACACACTTGGAAAGACTCTGCAGAGGTGAGAAGACAGAGCAGCCTGATGGCTTGGCAATTTCTATGGGTTGACATGCATTACGAAACCCTTGCTCTATCCCTGACCCACAATGCTCTCTCTGTGCACTGCAGGGGGCATCTGTGCCACAGGGACATCCATGAAGCACTTGTAACAGCCCCAGATGGGTCTGTATATAAAATAAGAGACGGTATATTTAGATGAGCTATAAGAAAGAAATTCTTTATTATGAGGGTGTTGAGACACTGGAATAGGTTGCCCAGAGAAGTTGTGGATGCCCCATCCCTGGAAGTGTTCAAGGTCAGGTTGGACGGGGCTTTGAGCAACCTGATTTAATGAAAGAGGTCCCTGCCCATGGCAGGGGGCTTGGACTAGATCATCTTTAAAAGGCCTTTCCAACCTAAACCCATTCTATGGTTCTGTGATTCTATGATGTTGTGGTTCTATGAATGCTGCATGAGAATCCACCCAAGGCCCTTGGAGTGATCTGGGACATAAGAGAAGGGAAGGGATTTCATTGGGAGCAGTGTCTTCCTGTCAGCCAAGCACTAGGGTCCTGGAGCGAATGTTCCCATGGTGATAGGTCTCATCAAAAACTTCACAACTGGAATATGGCTGACAGGAATGACTTTTGGCAGACTCTACAAGTCACTGCCAGACATTGCAGGCCAGACTGAAAGTAGGTGGAGCCTGGGAAGTAGCACAGTTGACATAAAGATTTTGTTGGCCTTAACACTAAGCTCAGATACTACACAGTAGAAGAAAGCACAGCTGACAAAGATTTTGTTGGCCTTAACGGTAAGCTAAGGTACTATGGGAGGACAACATACTTAAGATGTATTTGGTATTGAAGATCCCTTGGAGTACTGCCAGAGTGAGACAGGATTTGGCATGAATGAAAATTTGGCTTGCTGGGCTGCCAAGTATGAAGGAAATAGACCACTATGAAGAAAATGGACCACTTAGGCTGGCTTTACAGGGTAGGACATCTGCCATCTTGCAGCTGGGTAAGATGAAATGAAATCTAATGGGATGCTCTTGAAGGTCACTTCTTTAGAGTTTTCTTTTTTGAAGTGTTACCAATTTTTTTCTTCCAGAAAGAAATAAAGCCAATAGAAATACTGCATATGAGCTTTTACTGTATAGATCTGTATGAAATGAACTTTAAATAGCTGGCTTCTGGAGGACTAGGCTGTCACAGGAGTAGTGCTGTTTGCTGTATGCTTGTTGGGCCACCTTTTGTGTTTGACGGGCACAGCAAAGTGAGAGAAGCTTTGTAAGGGGACTTGAGTTTTATCTGGCAGTGATAAAAAAGCCCCACAACCACAGAACATTTTGGAGGATGGAGCTTGAAATGGGTATCAAGGCACTCTGAGCTAGATGATGTCAGTCTCAAGTGTCGGACATAGCTTTACATGGTTTTCATCTGTGTGTGAAAGATTTGCTCCAGCAGCTAGAGGGAAGAGGCAGCAGATGCAGCTGGGATCCCCTTAAATAATCTGTGGTGTTCTGCATCTAATACGCCCTTTTATCTAATGCATAGGTCCCTTAGCCTTGACTACAGCCATTTCCAGGACGGTGTCTTCTGGTCTTGGATACTTACCACTACAGTACTGTACCAAGGACTAGGCTCTAGACTCCTTGACCACTAAAGTCAGCGCCCTGAGTCCACCAGCAGCCCCTAATTACCATGCTCAGCCTACAGCCACCTTGTTCTGCAATCCTCCCATCTTTTACAGGGAAGTTGGCTACCTTCTGTTGGTCACTATCAGTGCGAGCTGGCAGAGAGCAACTGGGAAAAATCAATTATTCCTGAGCTTGATGCCCCCTGTCTTGCGTAATGAACCTGCCTGTAATGTGTCCAGGACAGGGGCATTTGTTAAAAGACCTCTGAAGAGCAGACTAAGCAATCGGTCTGTTTGGAGAGAGAAGAAAAGCCAGAGGTTTCAAGGAAAGCTGAAGCCTTGTTGTGGTAAATAAGAAGCAACAGGTTTAAATTGCAGCGAAGAAGAGCTGTGTTGCATTGGGGAAAACTTGAGCAGGCTTTTGGGGTACTGTTCACAGTAGCAGCCTGTAAACTCGTTTTCATGCCTTGGGAAGAGCTGATCCTGGCCAGCTTTGGGGCAAATTGGTAAGCACTGGGAAGGGACAGACAATGTGCTGGTACCATCCCTCCTTTGCAGCTGCTGTGCTCAGTGCCTGGCCAGGCATTTCCTCAGGGGCTCTCAGGGCCAGCACAAACCCCACAATGGCTGCCACCATGTGGCATAGCTGCAGGATGGTCTCCCCACCTGGAAGCATCAGCTGCACCCAGATATTTTGTGTCTCTTGAGTCCCTGCTGGGCACATCTGTCCAGGACCCAGCAGGGGCAGCACCCTGAGAGGGACTTGCCTGTCCCCCCCAGAGGTCATGTCTTGCTCTCTCCTGAGCACAACATGGGCCAGTGGGACGTCATGCCATCCTCCTGAATGCTTCTTTGGTGTAATTTGGGAGAGCACCTGATCAAAGGCAGGGGCTTGACATCCTCACAGCCCATGCCAGGTGCCACTGGAGCCATGGGAGGCCATGGGCCTGCAACAATGGACAGTATCAGCAGGTCCTTGGCTCTCTCCTCTTTTTAATGCTAGCCCTTATTCCTGCTCTGCGCTGCTCTGCCCAGAGCTGGTCTGTGATGGAGGTGTCTTCCTGGGAGGGTGAGGGAAAGCAGGCAGCCACGGATGGCCTGGCTCCGTGGTCTCTGTCCTGCTTATAGCAGCAACCTGTATACTATTTTCATGCCTTGGGAAGAGTAGATCCTCTCCAGGTTTGGGGAAATTGGTAAGCTAATGGTTTTTGAGACCAAGTTCATGTTTAGAAGACATCATCAGTATCTCTTACTGACCAATCACTACACATGGGCTGGAAGAATATGAATAGCCTCCTATAAAGTCTCCCCTGATCCAACTATATAGTGTCATGACAGGACTTCTGCCTCTAGATAAACTCTGCAGTAGAAATAGTAGCTCATCTCTGGTTATTCTCCCCCAGAGACTGCTTTTCTTCTGCACCTTTGACCATTTGATCTTATCAGATATAATTACTGCCTGTCACTGATCCTCTTATCAAATGACTCTACTGTAGAAGAGTTGGACTGAATTTGCAGAACTATTTCTGCAAACCATGATTTTCAAAAGAGGTGTAGCTGTAAGGAGTACATACAAGAGCAAACACTAATAAAGTTCTTAAAATGAAAGCTATTTTCAAAGCCAAAGTGGTGGTGTAAGCCAGCTTAATCTTAGCCATTCACAGGACCAAGTTCGACTTCCTCCACTAAAAATATTTCTGATACTTCCTTGTTAGATTAACTTCAGGTTATAAACACTGTCTCTCAAGCTGTATTTGACTGCATGTAGCTCTACATCCACAGGAGGGGGCACTTGAATAAAATTTTAAGCAGTTTGCTGCATAGCTCTATTTTCATACCTTATTTTGTGCACAGTTCTGTGTGCTGGAGATGGTGAAGAGCTAAAAGGTGAGGAAGGTGCATGGAAACAAATTGAGTAGGCCTTCAATTCATGAAGTAGTTTGCAGAGCTGGATCTTGCACTGTCTCAGTCAAGCTTTGCTTAATGCAATGCATACACAAAAAAGTAATCCATTAAAATAAATAATGGATTATTAATAAAATAAATAAATAAATAGTCACTGAATAATTTTGTTCCTTGTGCTGAAAATTTTGTTCTCAGCTTCAGAGGGCAATACAGCATTTTACAAGGAAGCCTTTGTTTCATGATTAACGTTCACACATATGCATCTAAAATAAGAAATCTGACTTTCTGGAGGGTTGAACTAGACTAAAGTGCAAACTGCTAGCAGTTCAACAGCCTGAAAGACCTAGAGCTCCTAGCCTAGTGCAGAGAAACTGTATCGCAGTTTTACATCAGCTTTGTTTAAAAAGAGATTTGTTTCCAATATCTGCCTGGAGTACAACAATGCTTCCTGAGGGAAGTGGTAAGTGAGGGAAAATGTACTGCCACATGCATTGCCAGTAGGCTGCATTTCAGCTATGCTGATGTGTCAGACCTTCCTGAGGGACCAGGACTTATCTGAGCATTCGAAAAGTAGATGTCTAGTTCTCCTAGACCATTTTTCTTGTTCCTTGCCCCTCTCTAGGGCCTCTCTGGTCTTTTATGACTGACCAAGGTGTGACACCTTGGCAGAACTGATTTCTAGCACCTATGGACTCAAAGATTTTCAAAGCTGAAGCTATGAAAGAAGCTGGCACAGCCTGAAATGCTAGCAGGACTGATACTTAACCTCCACCAGTAGACTCAGGTGGCAGGTTCTTGTATGCATTTCCCTTTAAAAGATTTATTACTCCTCCTTCCACCCTTGCTTTTGTTCAGTTTAAATCCTAAACTCTGTATATGGACACTCTGTGCTGGAGAGTGTAGCAGGGTTCTGTCTTCACTGTAGCATCCAGGAACCTACTTCTATTTCCTCAGGCTCATGAGTGGACACAGCAGTGAAGATGTTTCAGTGGAGATCCACTACTGCCACAGCATGAGTCCTGCTCATAGGTTCAAAGCTTCTCCTGAGCCAGGTCAGATTCCTCTAACCTGGGCAGGGACAGGGAAGAGGTGACTGCTGATCTCAATCATCAGGTCAGGTCATAACACTGAGGAGAGGGAAGATTTAGAGAGGGGGTCTGATTTACCTAACAAAACTTCTTGCTTTTCCCTTTCCTATTGGCAAGTGGTGGCAGATGTGACTCTCACTGTCTTCCAGGGGCCCTACAACAGTCAGAAACTGTAGCTTGAAAACAGCTTTTCTAACAAGAGTGCTTATGTATGGCAGGGACTCAAAACAGGAAAGAGAAGGCAGGAAGTGGTGAGGTCCATTATTAAATTTATCATATTAATCCTATTCCTGCTGGTGACACATGCATAATCAATTAAGTTAATTATTTTGCTACTATCAATGTTATGAACTCTATGTAGGAGAACAGACATATGGCTGGATTGCTTTTTTGTTTTTTTTTTTCTTTCTGTTTCATCTTTTCTCAGTGACAGCACGGGTTGCATTTCCAAACCCTCCCAGCTCTGCCCTAACTGCGCTCTCTGACAGCTGCAATCAAATTCCTATTTGTCTAACTGCTAACACTTCTACCAGTGAAATGCTGACTGACTACAGTGAGACCAGAATTGAGGCAGTTCAGGCTCCCCTAAAAATACCACTCTAAGAGATTACTGTAGGAAAATAGCTATGATTCTTGGTCTGAAAGAGTGGTGACTTATTAGGGCCAATGTGAACAAGATGAGGAACCTGGGGCAGGGAAGGAGACATCTTTTTTGGTTACATGGCATCTATGGGGGAGCAATCAGGACCTAGTTTTCCTGAGCCCAGGCGGGTTGGTTGAACCTAAGCCTCATTGTTTAAAGTTATGCCAAATGCCATTCTGTTGATGTCTTTGATTTCTCACAAGACATTTCATCCTGCTTCAAAGCCCTTGACTATTTGAGAACTATTCAAGGTCAGCTACAAGAACACCATCCCACTTCATATTGCTGCTTCTCAGGGAAGGCATCTGCAGAACTGTGGCTGCTTGTTATTTCTGTGACAAAGCTAGGACCATTTTCTCTGACTCTCTTTCTTGAGAGAGACAGCTGCTTGGCTCCACTGACAGCAATGCAATTTTAAACTCCTGAGACTCCAATTAAAAGCTAGATCCATTTCCAAAACACTATTAAGGACACACCAGAGGATAAGGATTTGAATTTATTGTTATGAATATAAAGCTTGTCTCCTTACTTGTGGCAGAACAGTGAGGAAAGAGCGTGCCACAGACAAACCTTTCTGTCTAGTAGGGTAAAAGAGTGTCCCCCCAACGAAATGGAGACTGCAATTAGTGCTTTTCCCCTTGTGATATATCTAGGCTACAGAAGCTGGCACTGGTAAGACATGCATACCATTAGGAGTGGTGATCTAATAAAACAGCTGGCAAACTTTCTGTGTCGACTCTGCCTTGTGTCCAGCTCACTTGTTTTCTGTGAGACACTTAGGACTTGATGTTCCCAAGCGTTTGGCATCTCTCTCCATATCAGACAGCCAAATATGCAAAATTCCTACTTGTTGTTTTTTTCAGTATTACCTGAGAAGTGGACCTGGTAGTACTTTTCGTCTTATGACTACCCACTACTGGGATCTGCCCAGAAAAGAAGATGATGTGGTGAGCTGTAGCAATTTTGGAATAGGCTCTCCCTCAGCTCTGCCTAAGCCTGTTCTGCCAAAGCCTTCAGCATTGGCTCAACTCCTTTTCTCTTGATGGTGATGATACAGTTGATTCCTTGTGCGCTCAGAATAATTAAGCTATATCTTCAGTTGTCTGGTGGCATCCATCCTATCCCTCATTTTTCTGAGTTGTGTGTGGGTAGACATGAACACAGTCTTCACAGAGGGACTGGAAAACTGCTGTTTCTATTGGTACCAGCAAAATGTTGCTTTTTAACTGCAGCTGATATACCACTTATTGCCAAAAGCAGATTTGTAGCAATTGTGGGGGTCAAAAGTACTGAGATGTTTGCAGATCTTGGTGCACAGCTAGGCTCAAAGAGGACAAAACATGATTTCAATGTTGAATTTGAAGGAAGGCACTTACTTAAAGAGAGCAATAGGCCTCTGTGTGTGCTTAGCATGGTGCATGGTGCTCAAGAAAATCAGAACCAGGCTCTGGCCATAAGGAAATGTAGTTTGATCGAGTTATAATCACTGGCACACAGTACTTTGAACCTGTTTAAAACCTAATCTTGAAGAACTGCTAGACATATTCAGGGATGAAAAGTCCAAGGACCATCAGTTAGGAAGACACTTTCTCTGTGTTTTGTGTGGTGGGGTTTTGGTGGCGGGGGAGGGACTGCAGGGGTGGGTCCTGTGAGAAGCTGATAGAAGCTTCCCCGTCTCCAAGTCGGACCCGCCTCTGGCCCAGGCCGACCAAGTCAGTGATGGTGGTAGTGCCTCTGGGAGAACATGTTTAAGAAGCGGAGCCTGCAGCAGACAGTGGAGTCAGATGTGAAAGAAACCCCTCTACAGACAGCAAGGTCAGTGAAGAAGGAGGGGGAGGAGGTGCGCCGGAGGAGCTGATGCCCCTGCAGCCTGTGGTGAGATGGCAGGCTGTCCCCCTGCAGCCCATGGAAGTGAGCAGGGGAGCAGATGCCCACCTGCAGCCCATGGAGGTGCCCACGCTGCAGCAGGTGGATGCCCCCAAAGATGGCCGTGACTTCATGGGAAAACCCGTGTTGGAGCAGCCTGTGCCTGAAGATCAGTCCGTGGAAAGGACCCACGCTGGAGCAGTTTGTGGAGGACTGTCTCCCATGGGAGGGACACCACGGTGGAGCAGGGGAAGAGTGAGTTGTCCTCCCCCTGAGGAGGAAGGAGCGGCAGAGACAACGTGTGACTAAACCCTGTTCCCCGTTCCCCTGTGCTGCTGGGAGGGAGGAGGTAGAGAGAACTGGGAGTGGAGTACAGCCAGGAAGGAAGCAGGGGTGGGGGGAAGGTGGTTTAAGATTTTGTGTTACTTCCCATTATCCTTGCTTTGATTTGATTGGTAGTAAGTTAAATTGATTTTTTTTTCCCCAAGTTGAGTCTGCTTTTCGCCCATGACCATAAGTGGGGAGTGATCCCTCCCTGTTCTTGTCTTGACCCACGAGCTTTTCTTTGTATTTTCTCATCCCCACCCAACCAGGGATGGGGCAGGGAGCAATGAGTGAGCGGCTTCGTGGTACTTTGTTGCCGGCTGGGCTTAAACCATGACAGTCTGGTTGAGGAAGTCTAAGCCCATGAGATCCAGAAGCTGAGACTCAATGGGAGAAAGGCTGCCAACTGCTTGCTGTGTTCATCTGTCTTTCCCTACATGCTGCTATCAGACAGGACACTGGCTTACACGGGGCTTTGGTCTTGGTAGTGCAGCTGCCAGTTTTTCCTTCTCTCTGTGCAGGCGCTTCTGAGCAGTACTTAGGCAACTAAGGCCAAGGTCTCAGGCACACTTATTCTCTTCAGTTCATGCAGCTTTGTGCCAAAAGACAGGAGAATTGATTTAGTTTTCATCTTCATCTTGGGAGCAACAGCAATGGTAAACAGAGAAGCTGACTCTGAAACACATTTTCCTTCTGAGGAGATTGCAGCATCTCCACAGTTCTGAGATTGCCACATTCCAAAATGCAAAGAACAGAGGGGTTTCCACCCCAGCAACAAAACACTTCAGCAGCTTTCTCTATTCACCACTCGCGTGTCCGGTGTCCGTCCCCCCCCCCATTTTATTGGATTCTTCCTTAAACACGGAGCTTATGGCATTTAAAACAATAAGGAAGACTGTGGAGAGAAATTCAACATGTTATAATGGATAGAGGAAAGCAGAATCCAGCATTTCTGTAATGAAAATAGAGCAGACTAATGTGAGGAGACTCTTAAAGTCTTCATTTTGCTCCTTACTACAGATTGTGTGTTCATTCCCCAGAAGAAAACAGCAATCAATACTTAATGGTGTAGAAAATCCTTCCCTTCCACTTCGTTCCTCCAGAGTTGCAAGGCATTCAGACCCATATCTCCCATTGCCCTTTTTCTGAGAGACAGCCCACTGCAAGAGCTACCAAGGTTCAAAAAACAAGAGTGATTTTTTCCATTGCAACAACCCAAGCTGTTTGAAGAAAACAAAAAGGAGAATTTAAAAGGAAATTTAACACCCCCAGTGCTCCTACCATTTGGTTATATTGTCAAGGCCAGAAAAAACTGTAACTTAGCTGCAACAGGTAAACGATTTGTTCAACCTTGACTTTAAAAGAGAGGTTCTAAGTCATTGAAGCTTTACTTATTTGCTTGACAGGATTCTGGTACAAGCAAACCAAGAATAAAGAGAAGTCTCCGGAGGAAAACTGTATCAAGAGACATGGAAGACAGATTTTGTCTCCCTTCAGGAGTATACTTGCAAGTTTTACTGCTGATTTCTTCCCATCTGAAATAATTGATCAGGAATGCAGATACCACCAATACCCAGAGCAGACTTTATAGCTGCTGTACATAAAATGGCATGAAACCACAGGAAGCAGGGAACAGTTGCTGCAATCACATGATGGACAGCTGCATTTTCAACTAGATTGGCACTTCAGACCAAAGAAGGTAGAGAAAAATCTGTTATAGCACTCTGCGTGACTAAATTTACACTGGTCATTGGGATATTTCAGATGGCCATGTCCATGAATGCATTCATCAGACCACTACGGTCCTGCAAGCTCCCCAGGAAGAACCAGCCTGGTATCAGTGCACATGCATCCTGATTCCCACCAATATTGAGTGACACATTATAAATGCTAAAACATAAAACTACTGACTTAATCCATTAGGACACATAGGAACTGTGTGGTGCCCTGACGCCTTCTCTGCTCCATGCTGAAGCAACCCCAGCCTCACAGACCCTCCTTGCCTCCCCTGAACCCCTCTGGTTTGTCTGCCTCCCTCCTGCCCAGGACCCCCAATGGGACGTAGTGCCCGGATGAGGCCTGGTGGGTGCTGAGCAGAGGTAGATCACCCTTGTGCCTTCTGGCTAGGGGACAAAGAGAAGAGAAAGCATGTGAGAGCGAACCAAGTGCTGCCTGTGAGCCCCTGTGGGAGGAAGCAGGGGAGCCTGGAGGGCTGGCCAGCAGTGCTGGCGTGTGGGGACAGCCTGTGGGCCTGCGTCCTGCAAGGGTGAACCCTCTTGCCGTATGTGCCTGGAGGCGTCTGCCCCGTCCAGAGCGAACTAATGGGGCCTTGGGAAGACACGGCCGAGGCCGCGGTGACTGGTGTGAAACACCGATGCCGAGCAGAAGATGAGAGATGGGGGGACGGAGTGGGCAGTGGCATTGTCGTAACCCCAGACATGGGGCAAGCACCATGGGTGAGGATGGCCTGTCGTGACCTCCCCCAGCCATGGACGGTGATGTCCCCGAGTGATGGATTGTGACCATGCGTCCCTCACTGCTTAAATTTGGGCGCCGAGCCTCAGCCAGCCGGCTCGTGCCCACACTCCACCTGAGTGAGGTCGCGAGGCTTGGAGTGTCAAGCGAGGCCTTTGGTGCTGGTGTTGGGCTCGGGCAGTTGTTTTTGCAGCTCTCCGTGTCCAATCTCAGAGCCATCCAAGGACTTTCTCTGGCCCTGCCAGGTTCAGGCAGCCGGGGCATGCAGGAGGCAGGCTCGCAGCAGCAGAGGTGAGCTGGGAGGGGAAACCTCAGCCTGGGGAGCTGGGAGGGTTTCCTCCTTGAGGGACCTGGGCGCTTCTTCCACCCCTTCCCTGGGGCAGCCAGTGACCCTGGCCTCTCTTCCTTCTCTAGCCTGACCCCTGCTGCTGCAGCGCCGGTGACAGGGAGCAGCTCAACATCTCTGGCTCCCCCCAGCCCACCACAGCACGTGGAGAACATGGCCGCGGAGCTGGACAACCGCTGTCCCATCTGCCTGGACAGCTGGGCGGAGGCCAGCTACGTGATGCCATGCCTCCACCAGTTCTGCTACCCGTGCATCCTGCGGTGGGCTGAGAGCGAGCCCGAGTGCCCCCCCTGCAAAAGGAGAGTGCAATCCCTCGTGCACTCGGTGCGGGCGGACGACAACTTTGAGGAACGTGTCGTCACACCATCTGCGGCACCATCCATCGTCGGCCGCCAGGCAGGAGGAGCTCTTGGCCATCCAGCTGCCCACAGCCCTGCAGCAACAGAACAACAGCCTGTGGGGATGGTGCCCAGGGCTCCTCTGGGCGGCCTCCGGCCCACCACCTGGGCATCCCTTTTCCGGGACCACCCAGCTCTCCTCCAGCCCCTTCAGACCTGGGTGCATCAGGAGCTGGGACGGATCTTTGGGAACAGGTGTTCGTGGGCGGCCATAGTGGAGGACCTCGTCATGCCACTCCTGGTCCTCTTTGGGCTGGATGAAGACCTACTGGTCCATCTGCTGAGCACCACCGTCCAAAACCAGGCAGCAACATTTGTGCACCAGCTTATTGATGTCGCTGTGCAACGGTGCAGCGGGGAGGCCCGCCGTCTGCTGGGCCTGGAGGACGGCCATGCTGCGGTGGGGCAGGAGGGCAGTCCTGTGGCTGCCCCTGGCCCCGCTGCCTCCCAAGGAGGGTCTCCCACACCTGGCTGGCCCCCTCCAACAGCCCCGAAGGAACCAACGCGGACGACCTCCCAGCACATCCGCAGCTGCCCTTCGGGGGGGTCCTGGCAGCCTTCCCCCTGCCCCTCTTCCTATCCCTCGGGAGCAAGAAGAGCCCCAGGAGGAGCCCGAGGAGGCTGTGGCACATCCATCAACTTCCAGCCAGGATGGGGAACGCTCCCCTGGGGGACCACAGCAACCCCCAAAGAGGAGGGTCGGCAGCCCCGAGGCCTCTTCTCCAGCCAAGAAGAGGCCACCCCGCTGACAGCGCTAGAAGAACGCCCCAGGTGCTGCCGAAAACAGGGCTGGGCCAGCAGCTGGGGTGTGTGCTGGCCCTCAAGGGCTCCCGGCCCTTTAACTATCAGGCAGTAAAAAAGAATAAAAGGCCTGCAAAAGCAGAAAAAGTCTCCATGTTACTAACAGTGCAGGTGGTGTGACTATCCCCACCCATGCTTCTTTCTCCCCCTTTTTCTGGGGCTATGCCCACTGTTGCCTCTTGTTTTCCTTAGCAGAGTTTCATGGGGCTTCTTCCTCTGGTCTTGCACAGCCGCCTTGCCCTGCTTTGACTACCATGGGGCTGGACCTGTGCTCTTTCAGCGCATCTCTCCACACAGCACAGAGCCATGGGTCTTGGCCCTGTGGTCTTGCAGGGCCCCTTTCCCTTCTGGAAGTTGCCATGGCGCCTGGCCCTGTGCTCTTTCAGCAGCCCTTTTCTCAGATTTGAGTGACTTGGGTCGTGGCCTTATGGGCCTGAAAGGCCTCTTTGCACTGATCTGAGTGCCTGTGAGTCACGTTATCGGGTCTCACCGGGCACTCTTTCCCCTCATTCAAGTGCTACGTGCGGGGGATGTGTGCCAAGAAAGATGGACATGCCGCTGCCCTCAAGCTCAGGCTTTCTTCCCCCTCTTCCAGATCCAGCTTTGGCACTGGTGTTTCTTCCTCTCCACTCGGAAAGGAGCCCTATTTGGCAGATGGGCACCGTCAGTTCCCCTGCGCGTCTCACCACTACTCCCGCCACCCCTCCCCACTGCAGGCTCTTTGCAGGGCTTCCCTCAGCACAGCTCCTCTCTGCTGCCAGTCAGCCCTGCAGAAATGGTAGCGCAACTTCCCCGTGCTCCCCAGGGCCCCTCACCCTCCTCTCACACATCGCTCCATGACCCTTCTGCAGCCAAGCCGGCCATGCAAGGTGAGGGGAGGGACAGAGGGCGGCTGCTGGGTTTGGCACCAAGACCTGCTGCCAGGCCCCAAAGGAAGACTCAGGTCCCCACAGCACAAAAGACCAAAGCTTAGCTAGAGTTGAAACTGGCCAGTGTTGTGTCAGACAACATGAAAGGGATTTTTAAGTAAGCTAATAGCAAGAGGAGGAAAATGTTGGGTGGTACTCAATGGACTGGAACTATTCTATTCTATTCTGTTTTTTTACTACCTATTGATTGAAGAGAGGAATGGACAATTTATCTTTTAACAGTGTTATGCTACATTTTAAATACAGTATTTATTAAATGTCCAAATAAAAGAAACCATGCAACGAAATGAAAAGCACATTGTGATATATACCAGACAAAAAACCGTGAAGATATATATTAAGTCAAAATATAAGGTCAATAAAAAAGAAATTTGGAAGAGAATCTAATTGAAGGCTATTGGGAACAACAATCCATCACAACATGAGTTTTTTTTAGTCCAAAATTGTGGAAGCATGTCCACCCTTTATTTCAGAGATATGCAAAAGAAGATAGGAAGACTTGTGCACCATAGCAGAATGCCCATGCAGGAAATTTAACCATTGAGTCATAACTGCCTCTGATATTTAAAGACATCATATGTGCCAGAATGAAAAATAGGGTGAGTTACTCTACTTTCAGACCTCAGAACATGTTTTTAAATAGCAAACTTTACAGCAGTCCATCTTATTCCTAAGCACAGCAATAGTGACGCATATTCTAAGGTAATAATTCTTTCTGCATCTGTAATATTTTTCTTCTCAAATTTCTATGAACAGTAAAGAAGATTCATCACATAACTAATGTATTAAAACCAAAGATAATTTTGCGCTGAACTATCGACAATAGTGTGGCAGAAACCTGCCAAAACAAACCTGGTCAATTACAAAGCACTCTAAGTAGTAAATTCTCTTTGCAGAAGTCTGTAGTATAAGGAAGCCTAGTTTGGTTTTTTTTTCTCCCATATTTATCCCAGATTATAAACAACCTGGTCTAAGGGTGAAACCAGCCCATATGAGATACACCTAAACACAGAACAAATAAATACAAGTGACAATGTAAGACTGAAAGCTCCTGAAATATATTTTTCTCTTGCAAACAGCACTCAATTAAATGAATGTCTTTCTGAACAGTTGCCTCAACAGGGCCAATTAGTGATTTGGTTAATAACTGAACTGAGTTAGGCAACATGACAATCACATTGAAATCAGGAAAGAAACACAGCCAGAGCACCACTTGGCTTCAGTAGCAATTATCTTTGAATAAACTGACCAGTTGGGGAACTGTGTGCCTATCTCCTCTAGGTTCCTTTGGAAATCCTAGATACAGATCCCAAAGTAGGCTAGACTTGGTTTTGAAGTGAGAGGGATAAAACTATTCCGGGACCTGGGATGTCAAGAACATGCTTATCTCTTTACTTAACCCTGCTTTTCAACCAGCCTCTGCTGAAATTGCCCTCTCCCGAAATGTCTTCCTTCTGCCCCTTCTCAGAAATTAAAAGCCATGCGGGAGCCAATTCAGTGATTCCCTCATGTGAGGCTTGAAATGTCTAGCATTTACCAATGCCAAATGCTGAAGTCTGATACTGGATTTTCTGATTTCAATCCAAAAATGAACAGCCAGTGTCAGCTGCCAGTGTTACATCTCTGTTCAACAGAAGGGATTAAGATAGTGGTTGAAAATGAGTCATAGTGTCCAGATCTGACTAACCCTCATGTTAGTTTATTCTGCTAAGTTAATTACATATATCATGTCAGCAGGGTAAGACTGCTTTCCTGGAGCGCCTTCCCACTATGTGCTGTTGTACTTCTCAAAGCACAGATGAAAAGGGGAAGCTGACTTGAGTCTATACCCCAGTTGTCAGCCTAGGAACAACTACAAAAGCACAACAATCCTGATGGAAATACAGTAATTAACAGGACATAACCCTACAGCTTTCATTCCCCAGCAGTGAACACTTGCTATTTTTTTATTTAAAACACTTTTCTGGAGAAAGGAAAGCAAACACACCTGACAACTAAAACACTGCACAGTAGTCAAACAGAGTATCACAAGCAAAGAAGGGCACGCTACACCCTTCTTTATGCAGGGGACCTCTCTCGTGGCCATGTATCTGTCACAGTGAAAGGGACGAAAAGTTCACAGTTTCAGACAAGAATGTGGCAATTCATTTCAGCAGGGAAAGAGTTCTCCCTTGGATGCTTAGCTTGATAACGTCTTTAATTTAATCTCTTTCCTGCTTTTATTAAATCCCATTGTGTTAATTTGAGCCTATTTCCAATTTAATTTGGATTTATTCATATACTCTAAAATATTCTTGTTTGATCCTGGCTTCATGTCACCCACTAATTTGCTTAGCGTACATACCATGTAATGCTTCAAGCTGTTAATGAAAATAGTAGAGTACCATGTTTAGAATGGATGTCTGTAGTCTCCCACTCTTTTTCCCAACTTTACACTCAATCATGACTATACTTGCTGCTTGCATTAAATTTTAAAAGGTAAAAATTTAAAAAGCAACATATCACATCTTTAATAAAAACCTATTTTATCTACATTGCTGCTGCTTGAGTCACAGGGAAGTGGAAAGCCTCACTAAAACTGAAATTTGCACTGTCAAAAAAAGACAATCTAGGTCTTTCTTTTATTACATTAACCTTATTACAATTTCAAAGGAAAGAAATTAAATTAAAGCCCACTTACTCCATTTGAAGCCAACAGAAGCAGCATGAGAAAAGAATTGCAGGGATGGCCCTTTGCTTAGGGGAAATTTCTGCCTTTCTGCCTATGCTGGCTACAATTTCTCCATGTATTTTTACCCACACCTTTCTCTTATGATCCCTATGTGCTTTCATTATTGTGACCCTTTGTGCTTTAATGATATACTTGAATAATGTGGGGGGGGAGGTTCCATTGTGTCTAGAGGTATTTCTTTGCCACCCTGAGTGGGCAGCCAAAATCCAGGTCCTGCACATCCATCTGGGATGGAGGAGAAGATGATGAGGCAGCTGGCTGCTTTTTGACACACAATGCAGGGCACAGAGTAAGAGATGCAGGGGAGCTCAGTGTGGCACAGGGTTGAGGCTGCAAGCCAGAAACCCTCTCCAGCAGAAAAAAAAAGGGGTGCCCAGTTCTGGGTGAGCTCCCAGCTCCTGGAAAGCCAGGCAGCGCTGGCTGCCATGGCCCCTCCGGCCCAGGGAGGGCATCTGCAGGTGCCGAGGCAAGTGCCTCCCACCTGCAAAGCATTGCCTCTTGCAGAAAGGAAGCACACCTGGAGAGACAGAGGCTTCGGGGGGGAGTTGGGAGCCCTCAAGAAGCTCTTATCCATATCCCAGTCTTACCAATATCTCCTCTTACAGGCAAGGATGGGTTTGGAAGGAGTGCCTCAGAGACTTCCTGAATGAGCTCCACCAGTTTCCCTTCATTTCCTTCAAGGAAGTAATTCACAAAACCGGTAGGATCTAAAACAATAAATGCAAGGATTTGTCTCATTGTGCATTAGGTTGCGATTGAGATGCTGGGGTGTCTTTTCATAAGTATCTAGAATACAAAATTTTCGTGGTATAAGAAATCCCAACAGGTGGGAAGTTTAAAATTACTTCTTTTTAAAATTCTTATCAGCAAGATCTTTTTGTAACTGCCAGAACTTACATCAAAAATAATGCTTTTCTGTTTGGGGAAGGAAGGCAGGGAGAAGGGAGCAAAGAGATTCTGGATAGCTGCCATACCTATTTCCATGTGCAAGAGACTGGCAAGAATTAAAGATAAAATGGTTTTATTCCAAACTGCCTGTACACCTCAAAAGTAAAATGTTAGTTCCTTCATTACTGAAAACAACACCAATAGACAGTCCTGATACTGTCTATTTCCATATAGACCACCACAATCTTTTAGAGCTTTGGGGTTGTGGGCAGAGGAAGATGCTATTCAGTTAACTAATACCTGAAAAGACAGACATGAATCCCCCCTACATATTTTGGGAACTCACATAACCTTAAGGCAGTGCAGCCTCAACAATGTTATAACAACAACTTCTGGCCTCCGGTAGCTACTTGCTTCTGGTGGAGCTGCTGGATGTCTGTGGCACAAATGTCCACAAACAGGTATGTCAATGTTCATGTGAGTGTTCTGATGGTCTTTACCGGGGCCTTCCCCCCTCCAATAAGGACTAGTCTGACACTGCTGTGAAAGGGAACAACCTGACGCTGTCAACTCTGTGCAGGTTTGTTCCTCTAGTACCTGTGCCAGCCAGAGCAGAGGGCAGTGCTGTGCTCACCTCACACAGACAATATTCAAAGTAAAGCAGAAAGCAGGATGAAGCAAGGTATTTTTCTGGTCTCCTTTTCCATACTGATCACATGCTTACAAATGCTTGCTTTGAACCAGTAATGGATATACGCCTTACCAATTTGTCTCTCCCTCCTTCCTCCTGGTTTGTAACCTGGAGCTTTAATTCTACCAGCTCTTATCCTAAGTTCCACATGGTTCTCTTTCTTTAGGGCAATGCCTACAGAGCCAGACATCATCTTGTGCAGAGGATGAAGATCCTGAAGGACTGAGGACAACCTTAAGCCCTGGAAATGCTTGGTTGATAGGCCTGTTTTTCTCACCAGGAGTGTGAAAAGCTCAGCCTGGGAGTCAAGGGTAAGAGAGTTCAGGAGAGTAAGCTCTCCCTGAAGGAAGTCAGCATTTTGCATGACTGAAGCCTATAAAGATTATTACTCTTGAAAGCCTCAGTGTGAGCTGTGATCCAGTTGGCTTGGCAAGGTTGAGTTTAGTCCATCAGTATCTGCCCCTCATTCCTGTGTAAAAGAATTGCATAAAAACCCATTGGCCCAAAATTGCAACCTCTAAGAGCATGTGGGGAGAAGACTGTTTACTGACCCCTGGCATCTGAAAAGAACTGCATTACTACTTGGCTGATACCCATGTGGAGGTGTCAGAGCATGACAGGCCCCCACATGAATGTTGACACTCTGTAGGCAGAGGTAAAGGACAGCTCAAACTGCCCAGCTTTTATAATTCACGCAGTGAATTCTTGAGGACACCTGCAAAAG
This sequence comes from Pandion haliaetus, assembly GCA_013401275.1. Classification (NCBI taxonomy): domain Eukaryota; kingdom Metazoa; phylum Chordata; class Aves; order Accipitriformes; family Pandionidae; genus Pandion; species Pandion haliaetus. Next base: position 120,289 of record VYZV01001423.1, on the reverse strand, counting down.
GTAGGAAGGTACCTTCAGAAGTCCCTTGACTGTGGGAAAAATCAGGCCATAGAGATGGAGTGTTTTGAAGATCCTGTGAAATACAGCTCACAGAACAGGGCAGGTAGGAGGTGACTCATACTGAAAGAAAGAGCAAAAAGTTGCAAGGATTAGTGGGAAAACCTCGGGGAAGACCTTCTGTGGGAAAATCCTGTGTGTCGGTCAAGTAATTTTGTCTGTGTTTAGGGCATTTTTGAACAATTAAATTAAAAGATAAAACGAAAATTACTGCAGCTAATCAGTGTTAAGATGAAAAAAGCTGTTATGAACTTACTAATAGCATGCTAAAAGGCACATTCCTATGATAACCAGGTACCAAGCCAAGTCTAAAACTAGATTAACCCTATTTCTCTGTAGTTCAAGGAACTGAGCACAGGAAGCAGGGCAGTGGTGTTTATCTGAATGGCTGGGTCGGGAAAACTGAAACACGTTAATTGTCTGGGATATTTCACTTGAAAACATACACAAATGTATCTGCTCTGAAGAAATAAGCTCAGTCCTATCTGAATATCAAGGCTGAGATTTGACCTATGCATCATCTGTTGACTCTGGGAATTCCTGTTTCTTGTTCAGTTCTAATGATATGCATTTATAGCCATTTTTCTCTGCCCTGCACCCAGTATAGTGACTATGTATGGACCTAGTCTTTGCTAGTCCTTGCACTTGCAAAGCAACCTGAAGAGCTGCAAGGCAGACATGATGTCGTGGTTTAAGCCCGACCAGCAACTAAGCACCACGCAGCCTCTTGCTCACTCCTCCCCCCTCCCAGTAGGTGGGGAAGAGAATTGAAAACAAGAAGTAAAACTCATGGGTTGAGATAAGAACTGTTTAATAACTAATGTAAAATAAAATATAATAATAACAACAATAATAAAATATAATAATAATAATACTAATAATGAAAAAGAGTATAACAAACAAACAAAAAAACAGGGAGAGAACGAATACCCAAGAAAAGACAAGTGATGCACAACGCAGTTACTCACCACCCACTGACCGATGCCTGAGCAGCGATCTGCCCCTCCCAGCCAGCTCCCCACAGTTTATATACTGAGCATGATGTTCTATGGTATGGAATATCCCTTTGGCTAGTTCAGGTCAGCTGTCCTGGCCATGCTCCCTCCCAGCTTCTTGTGCACCTGCTTGCTAGCAGAACATGGGAAACTGAAAAATCCTTAAGTGCTACTTAGCAACAACTAAAACATCAGTGTGTTATTAACATTATTCTCACACTAAATCCCAAACACACTGTACCAGCTACTAAGAAGGAAATTAACTCTACCCCAGCTGAAACCAGGACACATGAGTAACTAGCTAAGGACAAGATAAACAAAAGAACTCAGACAAAAGTATTTTTATTCCACTGAAAGACTTGTACAACCATACATTTCATTTTCCTTGAGAAAAGCATGAGGACTGAAAAAGTTGCTATTTTCTACACCTGCATTAGCACTACTTGCCAGACACAGAGCAAAGTCTTCCGGTACCTCAGGCTCAGCCTGGTATTTGTGCACAATTTGCCTTACATTAAGTAGATGCATGGGAAGGTCAGAGTTTTCTCAAACCTGCAGTTCCTGAATAAGGACCAAGACAGGTATGAGGGCTATGCTTTCTGCTGTGAAAACTGGAAAGCTGAGTTAAATCTCTGAACTGGATTTGGACGACAGGTTTGCTTACACTTTGGTTTGAGACAAATACAGGCCCTGAGCCTCCAGTCTTCTCTCTGAAAGCTTTGGGATGCTAAACTTCCCACTACAAACTCACAAACAAGAGCAAGGAGTAGACTTGAAGGCAATTCAAGACTTTCCAGAGGCAGACTTGTGCTGTACTAGCTCACTAACAGGAACTGTGTTTCTGTCCACTCAGCAGGGGAAAAGAAACTTCCTGGCTCTCAAATGCAAACTAACAGCTCTGCCAGGAGAGGACAAGAGGCCAGCAGCTTGGAGAGTCCTTTGTTTGCAGGCCTGTCAGGGCTGCGGCAAACTCAGTCTTGTTCAGTTTCCACTCCTCAGCTAGTGTCCTTGCCTTTAACTTCCTTGCCATATTCTTGCTTGAAAGCTGTACTTGTGCCAGGGTTTAAGTGGCTCAGTTACTGCTTTGGTGTCTTGATTATGGATCTGTGAGGACCAGTTTGTCTGCCAGAGCTACTTACAGACACCCATACTCTTGCCCTTCCTCAAACGCAGGCTGCTGTGGGAGCTGAATGCCAGAGCACACCACCACACAGGTTACCACTTGGCACAATGATGGCTAAACAGATCTTTACTTGTCGGAGGGCCAAAGGCTGCACGTCCATGAAACAGATCCATCCCCGGACATCTTCCTGCCCTGGTCATTCAGGTGACAATGGCATATTGGTAATGCTGAGGTATAGTTCTGTTTTCTTCTGGGGCTCCACCTGCACAGGTGCATGATATTTGTTGTGTGCCAGGTCAACCCAGTGTCACTGGTATGCAGTGTACAAAGCCTGGTACCTAGCTAGTTAGCAGCTAACAATTCCCCCTGTTCCTTTGCTGCTGTTCCCTGCTCTGCCCCTTTTCTTCAGAGCTGTCCCCTTTCTGCCAGCTACATGCTGATTGGCTAAGTGGGAGCAAAGGAAAACAAGGTGTCACTCACATTTCACTTGTCCTCACTACCTTACCTCTTTCAGTGCCAGAGAGGAGATAAATTGACTCTTAATCCCCCAAGGCTCATTTACAATAGCTTGCAGCATCTAATGGATTTTAACACCTCTAGGCAAGCAGCCTTTAGACCAAATGTCTATACAATAAATAACTTCATGGTGCATTTGGTGGTAGGGATAGTGGAAGATGTCTGAACTAGAGAGGAATGAAATCAGCTCTTTGAGCAGTAGTTTGCATTTTGTGTTGCCAAGAGCATTACAAATGACACATCCCATGGGTTTATTTGCCATATACCTGAGCAAAATGTTAGAAGCTCAGAATTATGTACTACATGGAGGATGCACTAGCAACTCTTTACTCTGCCCTGAGGACACTCCTGGTTTGCTTAGGAGTACTTTTACTGCTCCTCTTCTGAGCAGAAACTGACTAGGGTCTGGGGAGAATGAGGCATTCTAGCTTTGGAAAGCCACTTGTTAGGAGTCACAGTGACAGAAATGTTGAAAGACCACAAACAGGGAATCCTTGCTGCCTGGGGAGTGAGTCCATTCTCTGTTCTAGCTCTTGGGCTCATAAAAATAGCACTGGGCAATTTTTGTCTCTGAACTGGGTATTGAGTATTCACAGTTTTTCAGGAACAGGTCACCTCAGTACTAGAGTAAAGTTGGAGAGAGGACTTTTCGATTTCAGATTCCCTGAAAAACACAACTAGTGGAGTGGAAAGGAGGGCTTGGGAAAGTGGAAAATTACCTGGTCAGGCTGATCATTCTATCGCAAAAAGAGCTATTCAGCTGTTGTTAAAAGCCTCCTGTAAGAAGGAATGCTTAAAAGCCATCAGATTCTCAGTTGGAAAGACTTTCTGAAAACACAACAAAAGCAACTCTGCTGCTTCTGGCAGTGCATGAACACTGGGTTTCCTTGGTTGTTGACTTTACAAATCTGAAGCCAGGATCTTTTGGCTACCAGATTTATAAGCTGAACCCATACTTTGATCTTTGTGAAACATAAAGTTTCTGGACAAGCTCACCACTGTCCAAAAAAATTCCCATTGCTTGATTTGGGGTGGGCTGCATTCCTTGTAATGGAGAAGAGAAAAACCAACATAGTCCTACTAACAGCAGGAAAACCTTGGTATTAACCATATAATGATGGTCAGGTCTTTGCCTCCTGTTTAGCTAAGCAGTTCTGTAGCCTTGATTACCATATGGAGGGACTGAAAACTTCATTGCTGTGCTTGGGTTTGAACAGGTAACTATGATTCAACAATGGGAAACTACTTTAAAATTTTGGAAATAAACTGATGGCATTAAATATGAAAGTATAAAAATCTCAAGTTCATTAGTTGGATGGGGCCAATTTAGTCCTGGTTCTGACTGTGAATATAATTTGTTTTGCCATTAAAATAAGTAAACTCTTCATCTAACTGAATCTTTGTGCTGCTTTTACATCTTCAGTGTTCAAGAGGAGAAATGCTTGGATGATGATAGGCTAAGCAAGGTAATAAAGTTTAGAACTGTCCTATGATAAGCATGCCAGTATTATTGAAACCAGATGACAAAAATGCTGTTGTGATGTTGTAGCAGCTGTTTTTTCTTGCTCTGGAGGCTGCCTCATGGCCCCCGTATCATTAGACTTGGGCAGATTTTGCAGCAGTTGACACACAAGGTATTGTAGGGCAAAGGACAGGAAAAGCTGCAAGCAGCTTTTGCTCTGAAGGCTTTTCTCTCACACAGATTCCTGAGCAATCAGGAATCAATCTCCCTTTGAAGATGCTACTACTGTGGTCCAACTCATCCCTTTATCATTGTTTTTAATCTCTGGAGTTGTGGCAAAGACTCAGTCTACCAGCATAATCCTGAAAGAGCTGTTTTAAGGCAGGGCTGTCATCAAAAGCAATGCCAAATTCTGTCTTGAGGGGACAGTGCTGAACTACAGACTCATAACTGGAAAGCTGGTAACTTTCTTTTGAGGGTAAAGAGGCACTGAGAGCACTCAGACTTGGGAGCTTCTGAACTCCTTGTCCTCTTGCTTTTACTGCAAGGTATGGCTGTGCATGGAAATGACTGTACCTACCGTACAGTCTCTCTGCACTGTATCAGAAATCCTACATGTTCATGCATGAACCTGTGCAGGAACAGTCAAGGAATAGGTCAGAGCTCCTATCCAATCCATACTGGGAATCTAGCTAGAGTCTCTTGGAGCTGACAGCTACTCTGGTTTGTATATTTTAAAATGTACCTCTGTTAAAATGGTACAAAATACAGTCACTGGGACATTTTTTTCATGCTCATAGGAAAATGACAGTATCAGTTGACTGAAGATGGTAGTATCAGAATTGACCTCTTCAGATGTACTAACAACTCCAGGACAGAGTAGCCCAACAATGCTTCAGTCACATGGTTTCCCCCTAAATAGAAGTAAAATCAATGGTTCTTGTGAATATACCATCTTATACCATCTATAAAATGTTCGTTACAATTGCTGGTTGTGGGAAGGAGGTCACAGCTGAACTGATTCTTTTTCTGAACTATTGTTAAAACCACCTTGAGATTAAAGAGCTTGTTGGATAAAAAGGAAAAAAAAAACCAAAAACCTGAGTGCATGGAGAAGCAGATGGGATTAGGATTTTTTTTTTTTTAATTCCTTCTTTTCCCCTTGAATGATATCTACTTAAAAGGACATCAGGGACTAAAAGTTTTGTGGAGTTGTGCAGCGGAAAATCTGTGATGCTACTGCCTGTACTAACTGCAGAGACATGCAGCTGAAAGAAGGTGGTTGGGTTTTATATGCTGAAGAGCAGCACACAATTTTAACCAAATATTTTAACTAAATGCTCAGAAGCATCAAGGTTTACTAGTGCCTTCCTGCATGCATAGGCACTGCAGTGAGAACCCTCCAGCCTACCTTTGTTCCAAGAGTAAGGACTCATTCCTACATATATTTGCTATCTTGATGCCAAAGGAAGCTCCATGGCAGAATATTCTTACCACACCATATACCTTAACTATTGCCATCTCAAATTTTAAGAGCTATGGAGATTAAATGCTATCACCAGAGTTCTGCTTCCAAGACCTGGGATCTGGTATAAATTGATTTGAACTATGACAAGAGTAGCCAACACTAGTCACAAAGACTATTAGCCTGGAGTGACCATATGAACGTCTTTCTGACTGTGTGCCTACTACAGGACTCTCTAGTCTAACTGCCCTATCAAAATATTGCACAAATGCCCAGGCCTTGGAAGAAACATTTCCCACCTTGAGGACCGCTTAAGTTGACATGATGATTGAAGGGAAACAGACATGCAGCAAGAGGCATGACTTGTTCAAAGCATCATAGCAAGCCAACTGCAGATCTAGGAGTAAAACTTTGCTTCTTTGCTTGCAGCCCATCTATTATCTCTTGCACTCAGAAGAATGACCAAACTTTGCATTTTTGTATGAACTAAATTGAGTTGAAAATGTACTTTTTTGTGACTAGAGGCCACCTTAAGATGTTCTTAGGTACGAAATAAATGCCTTGAAATTATCGATGAGCAAGATGGTAAGGTCAGTAGGTAATAACCATGGAAGCCACTCAAGGTACTGTGTAAATGCAAAGTTACTCGTATCTGGTTGGTACTTCCAAAAATTCTCCTCTAAATGCTGCCTGGAGGCTGCTTTAAGGGGCAGAATGGCAGAAGTCAGTTAGCTTTTAAATTTTTTTTAATAGGTGCTCTTTGCATATCAGCTTTATGAAACTCAAAGTTTCCTGTTTTCCCTGAAACAGGCCACTGGAGGTACTGATACTCTCTTAGGGACTGTGGAGCAGCAACAATCAGAAAAATCAATGGAAACCAAGAGTGCTCAGGGAATTGGGTTTTTAATTCAACACCCTCAGTATATTTTAGGTGCTTAACTTCAGTTTCCTAAACCTGAATTTGATAATGTGAAGCCTGCAACTAGTGTACATTTTGCCCCATAACTTAGGTGAGTGCTTACTAATGAAGCTACACAAATGCTGTCATTATCAGCAGGAGTGATTCTTTGAGTATGTGGTCCAGACCAGGAATGGAAGATATTCTCAACACTTTCTTGTTTGAACCTTTGGAACTGCTCAGACTTTCAGATTATCAGTCTAATCATGAATCTTCATGTCCACCTGTCCCAGTTTTGCTAGGAAGCTGTAAATTATTTATGCAACAGGATTTTCTGCATTGAGAATAAAAGATTTGAAGACACGCAGATCTGAAATCTGAATGAAAAGGCATCTGGTTGCTTGGCATGGGGGCTTATTCTCATGGCCCAAAGGCTAAGTGTAGGCAAGCAGAAGAACAGCTGTTTAAGAGATGGAAACAACTAAAAAATTCTACTAAAATTACTAGGCAGAGTCCTCCTGGTTGCCATGGCTTGGGTTAATCTAAAGACCCGAGAGACACCCAGGACTGTTGCAACAGTGTTAACAGCAGTGAACACGGTGATCCCTGAGCGTGACCATGTGTAGGTGTGTGTGCATGTGCATATGTGTGTGTGTTTATGTTCATCAGGAAGGGAAGGAACCTTCCCTGGTGGGGCCGCATGTCTGCCTCCACATCAGGAAGCTGCCCCTCATAAAGTGCTGTCCAGAAGGAGCCTCTGACCATGCCATCATCACGGAATCAGAACCAGCCCTTGCCCTGAACCTCTGCATCATTCAGCCCCACACCACAGCCCAGTCTCCACGGGGTACTCAGGGAGTGCTGCAACTTGAGAGGAGGCAGAAAGGTCTGTCTCTCCTCCATCCAGCATCAGCTTTGCCATCGAAAGGGGAAGTGGCTTCTGATTCCAGTCACGCCAAAGCTTAGGCAAGGATTTACAAGACTTAACCCCAAGCATCATTGCCTTTACTGTGGACTAGAATGGACTAACTCACCTCCATGGTGGTCAAAGGGTTTTGTGCTATTGAGCAACGGTTCAGTTACGTGAATTTGAATCATTCCCTTGAAAAGCATAATTTCAAGTAAGTAGTGCCATCTTCAGTGGCTACAATAGGTGATGTATTTGGGGAATATCAGTTTGAACATTTGTTTTAGCTGATACCCACTGTTATAGTAAAAAATATTTTGAAATTTCATTGAAAAATATGGGATTATTTCAGCACTATGTCAACCTGTAAACTGGTTAAACAAAAGCAGATATACTTCTGTTTAAAAACATGTCTCTCTAAGTATATGTGACAGCTTTGGAATACTTGGTGCAGAGACCTATTGTGATAAAGCTTTGATATATTGAATCACAGTAGAAATTAATGAATTAAATTAAGTACATAGTAAGTGCGTTATTGAAACATGACTATTCTGATGAGTCTAAGGCTTCAGCTACCAGAGGGGACTTGCTGGAATCTTGCTAGCAATGTAGTGGCTGTTTTGTGTCTTTATCTGAGCTCTCTTTGCTTCTTACATTTAGTGTGTAAAATGCCTGTTGTTCATGTTAGTATGGACAATTGGTATGCTAAGGCTTAGCCTTCGTATGGAAAGCAGTTGTAATTAATTTCTCAAATTCAGCTAACCAAGACTATACTATGCAAGGTGTTTTTCTATCTCAAAGCTGACTTCTGAATGGGTTGATAGTACTTCAATACTTAGTCTCCTATGGGTGCAGGAAAGGAAATGTTGAAGGTATCACAGATGGTGAAATACACTGGTTCTTGTTGGAAAACCCCAGTAAAGAAGGGTCATGTGCCCATATAAGCAGAGTCCCCTGGCCTTTTCTGGAGAACTGCAGTATTGGCAGAACAGACATCACTATTCTTTTTGGGGTTGCTGCCTATTCTGTGGGGCTTCAATGTCAGACTTAGAGCAGGAATGTGACGTCATGCAGTCACCAGGAGATAATACAACTGAATGGTATACAGAGATATTCCTTCCTAAATGATCAGGCACCTTGTTGGAGTATATTTAGCTTGTTCAATGAAGGGTGAGGGGAGTTTGCTTCTGAAAAGTGAGACGTGCCAAAGGAGACTTAACAGCAGTTAAGACATGACACAGGAAAACAACTTACTCCTGCAAGCTGGTAATAGGAGTTGGGCATTACACTGATGTAGTTGTGAGTTTCTGGAAGAGCTGCATGGAGTGTAAACTTTTTGTTTTTCCAGGAACAGCTTCCTTGCTGGTCCCTCTCTTCCAAGGATTTTGGAAAAGGTGATGTGGTAGTAGTCCTTATAAGCAAGCAGAGCCGAGGGTTCCCTATTTTCTATGACATCTTTGTAGGCCCTTCAAAGAACCAAGGAGGTATGTTGAAGAAACAGCTTCTTTTGTTAGGGCTCCAGCTGTGTGGGCACGTAGGGAAGCAGAGTTAGGACTAGTGCAGTGAATACAGTTGACTGCAGTGACACAGCCTATACAGGGAAATACAGAACATTTCCCGCAAATCTGCTCTTAGCTGACATATATAAAGCTGCAAGAACAAGAATGCTTGTGCAATTCCTAATAAATTTGGCTGTTAACGTGATTGATCCTGTAAGGTGATAGCTTTTCAAGAAACCCAGTTTTAACAATGTTTTGCACTGAATTTCAGAGTGCATCCTTTTTATGTTAGGAAAACAAATTACTCTGATCAGATAATTTCTTCAGTGTAGTTCTTGATGTGTTTAAATTTAACCACTTCTGCGATGTGCTGACAATGGTGGATTTCTGCCTCACAGACACTGGCAAAGCAGCAGCAAGCCATTTGTCATACCACACAGCTAACATTAAACACCACTTGACTAAAATAATGAGGGCAGTCCTATGCGAAAGCTGCAGGGCTGAGCAGGGGATATCCTGCAAGGGTATAACACTGGTTTCCCAAAGGACAGGCAATGTTTTTATTTTAATGAAAATATTTTATGAGCCCTGTACTAAATTCAGTAGCTTCTGGTTTGTCCAACAAACAGAACAACGCACTAAAAGTTGAATAAAGAAAATGATCATGTTGGCTGCTTACACTCTGGCATCTGACAGTTGCTAATTAAATAATCCCTTAGCTCTTCAGCGAAGAAGATAGCCCTCTATAGTGGTTTAAACCCAGCTGGCAACAAAGCACTGCGAAGCTGCTCATTCACTCCCCCCCCCACCGGCCATGGTGGGATGAGGAGAAAATAAGGCTCATGGGTCGAGACAAGGACATGGAAGGATCACTCCCCACTTATGGTTATGGGCAAAAGACAGGATCAACTTGGGGAAGAAACAAAATCAATTTCATTTACTACAAATCAAATAAAAAAAACAAGGTATTAGGAAGGAAAACCAAACCTCAGAACACCTTCCCCCCACCCCTCTCTCCTTCCTGGCTCAGCTCCATTCCCGGTTCTCTCTACCTCCTCCCCCTGGCTGCACAGAGGAACAGGGGATGGAGGTTGGGTCAGCTCGCCACACGTTGTCTCTGCCGCTCCTTCCTCCTCAGGGGGAAGATTCCTCACTCGTCCCCTGCTCCACTGTGGGGTCACTCCCATGGGAGACAGTCCTTCACGAACTTCTCCAACGTGAGTCCTTCCCACAGGCTGCAGTCCTTCATGAACTGCTCCAGCGTGGGTCCTTTCCAACAGGCTTCAGTCCATAAGTCACAGGCTGCTCCAGCGCGGGCCTTCCCATGGAGTCACGGCCATCTTCGGGAGCCTCTGCTCCCCCTCTTAAACCTCCTGCAGGGGGACAGTCTGCCATCTCACGTCGGGCTGCAGGGCCATCAGCCTCCTCAGGAGCCCCTCCTCCCCAACTGATCTTGGTATCTGCAGACGGGTTTCTCTCACATCCTACTCCCCTCTCCACTGCAGGTTACCCTTCTTAAGTATGTTATCCCAGAGGCGCTGCCACCGTTGCTGATGGGCTTGGCCTTGGCCAGAGGCGGGTCCGACTTGGAGCCGGGGAAGCTTCTAGCAGCTTCTCACAGGACCCACCCCTGCAGCCCCTCCCTTGCTACCAAAAACCCCACCACACAAATCCAAAATACTCTCTCTTAAGTTCACCATTGGACCAGGGCATTATCCCTTCTCCTTCTCCTCCATAAGCAACCTGGCTAGGGCTCATGGCACACAGAAAATTTTTTTGCATCATCTTGGTTTATGCATGTGTGTCAATGCGTAGTTGTGTAGTGCAGAGCTTGGATTGCTTTCCATGACAGACTGGGGGGCTGTGCATGGTATCTGGCAAACTTTGCAGTCTTTTCCAAATAAAAGTAGTACCTTAATATATTAACTGTGTTTCAACAGACAAAACAGAAGGTAAGATCAGGAAAGACTTCAAAATTACTTTGTGAAGCTGGTGAGCTACTGATGCTCTATTAATAGAGAAACCTGCTTGCCAAGAACATGGAGGAGAGCAAATGTTGCCAGTTCTGCATTTCACCTCTGTAAAGTTAACACCAAATCCAGCAAGGTATCCTGTAGCCTGTCAAGCTGTGTCTTCTGCCACCACTGGCCCATTTATCTAGCTCCCTTTGTCTGAATTCTGTGTAGTCTGCACCTGACTGTCCTATGATATATTAGCTCTGCTTTCTATTTTATGAGAGGAGATGGAAAGTCAGACTGATGCTATCAGAACATAAGCTTTGGAAATAAAAGCAAAAAGAGTAGAGTGGCTCACCTGCAGCTTGTCATGGCCTGCTATTTTTCTGAGCAGGAATGTACTGGACTGTCAGTAAAGCAGGACCATGGGCCTACCTCTATACTCATTTCACCCATATTAGCATACATAAGTCAAATTGTGGCAGCAGCTGGAATGGATTTTTTATCTGTGAAGATAGATCTTTGTGTTAATACTGATAATAGCTAATACGGCAGGTACTGAAAGCTGTACTCAGTCTATGGCAAATTTTCACAGGTTGTGACCTGATATCAGAGTCACCCAGCATGGCTTAATTTTAAGCTGTATGAATTCACATATGCAAAGAAAATGCTGCTTAGGATAGATCTCATATTTGACTTCAAGTATCACCTAATACAAAAAAGATAACTATTTAGCTTCAACCTAAGCTGGGATGGAAAGGTCGCTCACCTTTTGAGTGCTCAGCCTTTTGAGAGATTTCCTTTACGAGCCAGCCCTCAGCTGACAGAAACCTATCCCAGTATGCAAATTCCTCATCTATGTCATCTTTATCGTTATTTTGGTGTACCTCAGAGTTGTGAATACCTCTCAGATGAGGATTTGAACTGCTCATAGTGAGGATCTGGGCCTTGCACCCTTCAGTCTCGCAACATGTGGAGCTGCATCCCCAGAGACTGCCTTGGGACTGTTCCCTTTGTTGCATGGGCAGGGTACGCTTTGCAAAACATTAAGCATTGGAAAATGTGCTTTTAACTCCTTGGTGCCAAGAAAGAATTTAATGTATGTGGCAGCCTGTACTCAACACACCTTTCTACTTCAGCTTCTGTCTAGTAAGCTCATTAGGTATTAGGAAATTGTTTCTGTCAGGTGTCAAATCTCTCTTCTCCAGCTCTGTGTTTATACAGTCCCTTACTTTCCTGCCTCATTCCCCAAACCTCTCATTTTTCTGGTCATTTGTCATTAGCTGTAGCTGTGCTGGATGCAGATAAACATGAACTAGACTGAGAGCAGCCTGAGCAGGGAGTTCTGTGGGTGGGCTAAGGTGTCTGCACAGGGCTATGCATGCCCTTGAGACAATGCAGGGTCAGCAGGGGCCCTGGGCTGAACCTGTGACATTTTCTGTTGCATTTACACACTAGTAAATTAGCTAGAACCTCAGGGAAGCCCATTTCAAGGTAAAATGTTTACTAAACCTTTCACCTTATTTCCCCCAGCTTCTGCTATTTATGAGGTACTTAGTTGGAAATACCAAGTCACTTGTATCTGATTCTGTGGTCCTGCAAGTGGAGCAGACCTGTAACCTCCCCCAGTTCAAATGAATGCTGTCACTGTCCACGCAACAGCCTTTATGCTGCCAAAGCCCTTTGCTGCAGGCCATGGTAGAGCCACCATTGCACCCTACACAGCATCACTGACTCCTGCACATTCACCTTCCTGCATGTATGTGAGCAAGACTTGTGGTACCGCTACTCAGCATGCTAAGGGCTATTTTGGACTATCCCACAACATTGTGAAAGTGCCTGATAGAAGGGATACAAACTGTGGCAGGCAAAGGACCAGGGTTTGCTAGGTGAAACATTGCCATCTGAGATACCAGGAAAGTCACACAAAGAGATAATAGTTATGGTCTGAAGCTGGAAATGAAGCAGTGAGACTGACACTGTGCAAAAAGCAAGGGTGGCTTTGAAATTTCGAGCTGCCTTTACTCCCAAAGCAGCTTCTTCAAAATTTGGGAAGACAACAGGGCTGCTGTCAAGCCTTGCGTGGACCAAGGAGGGATGCACCTAGCCCTTTCTCTAGTGATCTCTCCAGAAAGACTGAGGGGCTTTTAAACTCAAAAGCAAAATTTTGCCTGAGTAAAAAGAAACCTAAACTATAAAATAGGAAGCTTGAAGCTACTGTGAGAGAGAAAAATGAAATAGACAGGCTGAGTACAACTGTCCCTGCCCAAGGTCTGTCCAGGCAAACCTTTTGCTTCCATTCATCTGTGCATAGTGCTCTCACTGGCAGAAGTATGTTGGTCACTAAAAACCTTTCTGTCACCTCTGAATCCTCATGGTTGCTTCCTAGAATTGCACAGTTCAAGTGAAGGCTCAGATTTTGTGGTGCTAAAATCATGCCTATAGACACTCCTGGATATATGATTCTCAAATGTAATGGAGCAAAATGTTTCAGGCAAAAGCATATCACAAAAGAGAAGAGTTCTAGCGACCAGAACTTGATCACCATCTGTGACACTCCCACAGGGGAGCCAAGCCCATCAGTCATGTGAAAATGGAGTGATTTAGAGCTATAAATGCAATGCTGTTTACTTAGATCACTGTCGGAGCTTGCTTATCTAGCCTAGTCAAGCTGAATTGCAATCTCAATCTGTTTTTCAGGGTCTATCACTTTGATTTTCTTCCTCTTCTCCACATCACTGTGGAACATTCCAGATCAGACACTTGGACAAGCATTAGGGACTCTTGGTCTGATTCTATACACAGCAGAGAAAAAATGGACTGTAAAAGCCACTGTTCAAGGGCTCTGAGAAGGAGGTGTTGAGCAGCTCCAAAATCTGATGTTCCAGGCTATTTCTGGTGATGAGGCAATGCTGGCTGGCATACAAGCTAGGTCATTTCACTCAGAGATGACCAAAACTTAGCAAAATAATGATGACTGTGTGGAATGCTGCAAAGAAACAGAGAGGCAGAAAAATGCTGTAAAGTAATAGAGACTTGCTCCACTGTTTTGTCTTCAAGAAGCCCCCACACAGTGGATCTTGAAATTAATCACAGAAAGTTCCTGAGGACAGCAGTGTGGAAGACCCCAATGGTCAAGTTGCAGTGGGGCAGTAAATGGGCAAAATTTCAGGTGAGCTCAGGGACAAGTTACCTGCACCCCACAACAAAGCTTAGCCCAGCTGTCCTCACGCTCAGGTCCCTTAAAGTAAGACTTCTGTTTTAAAAATGCCCAATGTTGAGTGGGTCTACAATACTCATCTCATGGTGAGCTCTGTGAGTTTTACAGGAAGAAAAAAGCTTTTAAGAGATTTCAGATCTTCCTTCCGTGGAGTCCTTTGAGTTCAGTGGACCAGACTCATTTGCTGACATTATGAAGTTCAGCTTCTGCTTGGACTTCAAACTGTTCAGTGCCTGGGGAAAAGTCTAGTCTGGGGTTCTGCAGAGTCCCTACGTTCTGGAACAGAAGTTAGCTGGCAGAGAACAAAGCCTGTCTGTAATCGGAAAGACTGTAGTGACCTGCAGACTGAGTTGGACCCATTCTTTCCATAAATTATATTTCAGGGAGGGAATAATTCCTTTAAAGCTGGAAGTGTTGGATGACTGGAAGAATTCAGGAAGGCTGGGCTGGAAACAACCTTTGATCTTCCAACCATTGTCTGAATTTTGATTCTCTGCATCAAACCTGCTGGAAATTAGTGGACCACCACTTATATCAGGTGAGTGCTATCTTGCAGTAAAATCAGCCTGTCTTAGCTTTTTGCCTCTTAACAGGGAAACTCAACACTTTAGGCACCACTTTCCAAGGATCTGTCTGTTTCTAGTGTGAAAACAGAGCTACAGATTGGGATCAAACCCACTTAACCCATTAATCATGTCTGAGAGCCATGTGCATCTGGTGTAACTAGGATTTCAAATTCCAAGTTATCCAGAGCAATGCATCCTTGTACTCAAGACAGTGGCTCACATGCTATGGTGGTTCTGAGTTGTCTGTAATTAACCTGATAATTCTGGCTCTTGGGGTAAGCAGAAAATCTAATTACTTGTTGCAGGTATGTGGCCTCATCCAAATGTGATTAACTGGCTTTGCTAAGGTGTCCACTAGGGACCTAATTTAAACCAATGGCAATTAATAATATTATTTCACTGTGACAATATTGGTGATAATTCTAAGATGCAAAGAGGGAAGAGTGCTTTGGAATGACTAAGGTGCCTGCACAGCATCTCTTAAGGCAGTAACAAGTGCCTAGGAAAAATCTGGGAAGGTGATCTTTTGCCAAGACTCACCTGATGAGTCACTCAGTGTGAGGTCTCTGCCATGCCCAAGAACTTTGGTACAGCAGCATGGGTCGTCTTCCTGCTGCTGTTATCAGACAGGTCATCACAAATAGAAGCTTGTAAGAACTTTATACAGGTGATGGTACACTATAAATAGACGAGTGCAACTGAGGTGTGCATATGGGTAACATAAAGAAAAGATCTACAAGGCAAGTGAATTTCTACAGGAGTCCAGGGCTTGAGTGAAACTTTTCAGGGCCAAACAAAGGGAAAACAGGAGCAGAACTTGTAATTGTTGGCTGGCAATTTAATTTTGTGAGGACATGTAGTGATGAAGCTTGTCACAGGATCTAATGAGGTCTCTCTACCATTTCCAAGTGTCTGGGATTCTGCATAACAAAGATGGGGTCTGGGATTTGGGACAGGGAAATTTTGGTTTGGGCTGAACTCAGAAATGACATGGACATTCTGCAGGGATCCTTGCAGCAGTAACAACACCTGGTTAGAAAACACTGCCAGCTTTCCTATTGTGTAGGAACTGGTTTAGGGAAAATGGTCCTTTTCTCTTTGTTGCTGGAGTACAGAGCTGTGCAGCGGTACCCCAGTGAGCAGAACTGCAGTGCAGACTGAAAATGCTATGCTAATTTACAGTAGGTCAGCAGTGAGAGAAACTTACTTCCAGCACACTTAACTAGCACCACTGTTTTTTCCTTAGTTTTGTCTGTTGTTGTTTCTGCACTGTTCATTAAGGACTATATCTAATCACGTCTTTTCACTGCACACTCCCTGGTTTGATCAGAAAACTTCACTGTCCCTGGGCAGCTTTAGTAGTCACTTGTAAAGACAAAGGAAAATAGACCTGCCATCTCTCTAAACTGTCTTCTACAGTCATGGGCTTCTGCAAGGCTTGTGGCCACTCTATAGCACAATCCTTCTGCAGGAAAGCACAAAATATATAGAAATCACAGAACAAGGAGATGCTTTCTAAAAGACTCCTGCTCTAACATGCCCCATCGGTAAAGAAACACAGAAGGGATACTTGGCTAAAACTGTCTGCCTTCTGGTAGCAGGCCAGACTTACATGCCAGAAGGGAGCCTTCTATCATAAAATAAGCTGACCTGCAAGGGAAAACTTTGTTCCCAGGTCTGGCAAGTCACCTAGTAGATATGGGGCATGGGGGAATACAGTATCACAGTCACACATAAGAAAATGCTCCAGCTGGAAGTGAGCAGCATGGTGGCAATATTCTTACTGAATGTTTCCCTCACACAGAGGCAGGAAGTGTTTTTATCCCTGTCTCAAGCTGCTTTTTCTTATCAACAGCAAGTCATAGTCTCCCCTTCACCTCCCAGTTTGTAGCAAGAGGTATGAAAACTACAGTTCATTCGGATCTACTGTGGACAGTGTTTGTTTTTGTACCTTTTGCTGTTTTCACACTTAAGGATAGCCAGGGGAAAGCATTACCAAGCGTCTTGTACATGGCCTGCTAGAGTTGTAGCCTTCAGGGGCAGAGACCCTGTATAAACCTGCACAAATCGTAAGACCTGCCTCCTCTTTTTAGCCAGCATATTTTCTCCTTGGGATTGTTGCTTTACAGGAAATTAGACAGGTGTAACACTTGATTTTCTTGGAAATAAAGAGACTGGAAGTAAGAATGTTGGAGAGAACCCTGTGCCTCTTTTCTGCAGGAGGACCATCAAACCTGGGAATGTCTTGGCTTCCCTTCTGACTTCAGTGGGCCTCATCTGTTATTTTTTGAAGCAAACTTCTGTGAACATCAGTGACATGCTGTGGGGTAGGTGGAGGTATTGATTAGTCCTCTGAAACACATAGTTTCAGTGCCAGAAGTTCTGGGTTCATTTCCACATGCACGTGATACTCACCTCACCTTCCATCAACAGGCACAAAACGTATTACCTCAAACCCTATTTACAATTACATGAAGATGCTGGTAGAGAATGTTTTTTCTTTGGTTTTCTTCCCTCCAGAGAATTACTCTGCCCAGTTTCTCTGAATGCTGCCTCATCCACATCTGTGGTACCTCTGTCACTGATTCTTGGCATGGTGAATGGTGTGCAGTGACCATCAAGCAGGTTTGTCAATCCAGCCCACCTCTACTCCTAGCCCAGGCTGTGTAATGCTTTTAAGGGCTGTTCGTTCAATTATGTCATTCAATGTGGGGCAGGGTCAACAGGTGCCAAGCTTGGGGCAAAGCTGGAAGGCAGGAATTGAGACCTGCCTACCTGGCAATAATCTTTCCCATGAACTGCTACTACACAGGAGTCCAGTGCATAGCAAGTCCGGATGACCGAGACTAGAGCTCAGCCTCATGGCCATGGAAAGCCTCATAATGATAGCTTTAAGCTGCTGAGCACTGCAAGAGCCATGAAACAAAGGGGAGTGGTTCAAGGGTAGGGGAATATGCCTGGACCCTGTAAGTCTACAAATGTGGGGTTTACTTGGGTTAAATATTTGGGATGATCAGCCAGTGCTGGCTGTACAGACCCCACCACTTTCTTCCAGAGCTCCCATGCCCACACAGCTCTGTAGCTGGTCTGGTCATACAGCTGTCAGAAGAGCTCCTCTTTGAACTAAACCTGCCTTGAACCATGTGGTTTGCAGTTACAATAATCTATTGTGCACACGCAGAAATAAAATTGACGCAGCAGAACACCAACTAGCTGAATAAGTCACCAAGTAGAACTTAGTATCATGCCTGAGTCTTAATATCATGACCTTATTAAAAAGGCAAGGTGCATGAAATTAGCCTGATATCTCAGTCTTACTTACCACTGCCTGATCATAGCATCCTGACCTCTGAAAATTTGGTATCAAGCTCTAAGGCTTAACAACGGTGCAGCTTCACATACGACCAAGACGTGCTCAGGTGGGAGTCCTGCCCCACCTCGCGGTCCAAAATGTATACTCTGCTCCTCTCACTCAGGGTATACTCTGCTTCTGTCACTTTTACCTCATGCGGCTGAGATCACTAGGACTGGCTTTTTGCAGAATGCAGAAGGAGGTCTGGAAGGGATCTCTGTAGTGAGACAGAAAAGGCTTGTAGGTAATGCTGAGCTTTAAATTCTCTGTCCAGTACAGGAAGACAGCATTTGTCAGGGATTATGTCCTTTCTCCAGATATTAATGCTTGGAGACATGCATTGCTGTAGGCTTGCTTTGTGTTTATCTTGTGGCTGTTAAAATGCATCCATGTTTGCAGTAATAATTGTGTGTGAGTGTGAGAGAGAAGTGGAAACAACTAACTGGGCCAGTTACCAACCGTTAGTCTAAGCCAAAATGGAAATCAGAAAAAACAATTACTGCAGACAAAATGGGAACATCCAGGCCTTCTTGCAGCACTGTGGGACCTTTTCTCATCCTTTCTAATACAAAGCAAAGTCCTAATGAAGTATGTTTATGTCTTTGGGGGGACTTTCTCTAGCAGCTTGAGGCTACAATTGTTCAGAAAAGTATTGAGAACAATGTGTCTGCTACTCTTACAGATCATCTCTGTGCAATAATAGGGATTTTACTTTTATAGTTCTGTGATTACTTCTATAACACAAGGTAACTCTGAAATTTTCAGCAAAATAACGTGTAGAAATGTATAATGGTGCATGGAGTTCCCTTCTGAGCTTCAGCCCCACTGTGCTAAGCCATTCTGGTGCCTAGAAGCCTAGACACAGTAAAACTGTAATCTCAAGGTCAAACTTCTAATGATGGCTGAGAGAGAAACAAAATGTTGGGTCTCCAGCATGCTGGCTTGTGCCCAGCCTTCCTCAGTTTTACAACCTCACACAGAAAAGTGGTGAATCTATACTGAGCAAAAAGACCACTCTGGTATAAGGTTGTGCATGGGTTTAATCCTGCCCACATACAGATGTTCAAGGAAAGAAAAAAACCCAAACATTGGCATTTGTGCTCTGTGAATAAAAGCAAAGCAAACAATGCTCAGGCTATTGCAAGGTTATGACACAAGATAATGCTTTTAGTAGTCCAGATGCATGTAAATGCTTTTGAGCAAAATAGTTGAGATTTTTCTCAGCAGCAGCTGAGACACAGGCAAGGTGCTTCTTACTTGTACACTGCGCTTTTTTTGGGTCATATGTCAGTTTTGGTGGAAAGAGAAAGTAATTGAAACGTAGCTTAAAAATTCAGCTAAAAGGTCACAAAGAATTGCTCTGTACCCAAGATAGCTTACAATCCATGTCTGTTCTTGGCAACAACATGTATGCTAATGGTTGCCTCCAAGTCACTCTGCCAGAGCTCCTCTCCTTTAAAATCTATCCTGTTTCAGCCATGGTATTTCTTGTGTTTTTTCTTAAGGAGGTTGCGACTGATATGCTCCAGGGCAGCATCAGTCTTCACTATTGCTGGTACCCTTTTACACCCCACAGTCCTTCCCTGCTGTGATTTCCTGAAGAGATTTCCTGTTGTGGGACCTCATGGGGTTCATGATCCACTCAGCCTCACCCTCCTTAGAGGCAAAGATTTGGAAAATCTCCTGCCCCACTGGAGCCACTGGAGTTCTGCTGCTCATTTTCCAGGCTTGCTTGAAAGAAACATGAGAAACTTGGCTGAAAAATCCCACACTCCAGGAAAAGTTCAGCATAAACATGTGAAAAGTGCAGCCAGGGTCTTTATACATTCAAAAGTGCATGCAAAAATCCCAGTTCACATAATGTGATAGTAACTGCTGAAGACCATGTCTTATGGGATAAGATTAATTGGGAGGTGCTAGTGTCAGCTTATACTTTGATCTGAGCCCTTCCTAGACCAGGTTTCTGTTACAAGATCAAAAGATTTTAGCCATTCTAACCCAGCACAAAATTTGCAACAGTAAAATGCAAAGCATGATACTTTTTCTTCATACTTACTGTACCACAATTAACAAACAAACAGAAAAGAACAACAGAGTCTTAATAATATTCTAGAGGCCAAATTACTAGTTTGAATATAAAGGTGATTGGGAGTGGCCAGCATGGATTCACCAAGGGGAAGTCATGCTTAGCCAACTTGATAACCCTCCAAAATGAGGTGACCGACTTGGTAGATGAGGGGAGAACAGTTGCTATTTTCTACCTTGACTTCAGTCAGGTTTTCGACGCCATCTCCTATAACACCTTCACAGAGAAGCTGATGAATTATGGGCTGAATGAGCAAACCTCCAGTTTGAGGTGGGTTGAAAACTGGCTGAATGTCCAGGTCCAGAAGGTAGTGATCAGTGGCACAAAGTCTAGCTGGAGGCCAGTAACTAACGATGCACCCCAGGGGTCAGCACTGGGCCCAGTCCTGTCCATTTTCATACCATGTGGATGTTGGGGCACAGTGTGCCCTCAGCAAGTTTGCTGAAGGTACAAAACTGGCAGGAGTGGCTGATATATTAGCGGGTTGTGCTGCCATCCAGAGGGCCCCTGACAGGTTGGAGAAATGGGCTGACAAGAACCTCATGAAGTTCAGCAAGGGGAAGTACAAAGTATTCCACCTGGGAAGGAACAATGCCATGCACCAGCACACTCTGGTGGCCACCCAGCTGGAAAGCAGCTTCACAGAAAAGGATCTTGGGCGTTCTG
The DNA here is from genome assembly GCA_013401275.1 of Pandion haliaetus. Classification (NCBI taxonomy): domain Eukaryota; kingdom Metazoa; phylum Chordata; class Aves; order Accipitriformes; family Pandionidae; genus Pandion; species Pandion haliaetus. The sequence continues at coordinate 99,522 of VYZV01001423.1, read as the reverse complement.
GTGGACGCCAGATTGACTATGAGCTAGCAATGTGCCCTTGCAGCAAAGAAAGCTAATGGAGAGGTTGTGGAGTCTCTTTCCTTGGAGATATTCAAAAGCAATCTAGACGTGGTCCTGGACCACCTGCTTTAGGTCGTCCTGCCTGAGCAGGGGTGTTGGACCAGATGACCTCCAGAGGTCCCTTTCAACCTCAACCGTTCTGTGATTCTATGAATATAGTTCTATTTTGTGTTAGCATGTTAAAAAGCTTATGGGAGCAGCTTATAGCTGCTCTGATAGGCTTTTGAGTATGTATCTTCCTTGTACTTTACTGACAGTTCGTGCAGAATCCTCTGAGTTAACTTATGCTGTAAAGGATATGTACATGTATTTTTGATTTATAGCAGAATCTTTAGACAAAATGTAAAACTGGGACATGTCTCCTATTAGTTGTTGATAAGCAAACGTACCACTGATAAAAATCATTCTTAATATCTGCTGTAGACATTTAAACATAATTCCCTTATGCCTTGGTGAAATGGCAGTATGATGCTTTACTCTCATTAATCTTCAGTTTCAGACAATTGAATGCATAGTGACTCAAGTCACATGTCCTCTTTGCTATTTTAAGTCCAAGAATAGGTGTATTCATGCAACAATGAAACAATGACTCATGCCTGAAGCAAGACATTTAGGGTGTAATCCTTAAGTCCTCTTTCACCATTCAAAGAGAGGGTAGTGTGGAGGGACAGAATGGCAAATTGGATCTTTATCAGCGAAAGCTGGGGGAGTAAAATGGAGTTATTTTTTTTCAGCAGTTCATGTAATATGTGACTAAAGAGATCATTTGCACAAGTTTAAATACGGTTCCAAGGGGACAGGACAAACCCTGCCGACATGCCACAGGTAAACCAAAGCCATGTTTTTGGAGGACTGTTTGCAAACTGAGCCACTGTGCACAAGATGTAAGGCACCTGTGATTCTCAGTCAGCCTCAACCCACAGTAATCATTAACCTGGAGCAAATTCAGAAGAGACACCAAGCAGTTATCCTCCTTAGTATGTAAACATAGTGCACCTAGGAAAGGCTAGGCTCCAGCAAAATTCACTCAGAGCAGAGCAGCTTGGAGGAGAAGATATGAGTGTGCGGATCTGTAACAAGTGCAAAACATTTGCTTTCCGTCTGTATTCAGCAAGCAGCTGCAGATTCCTTGTGGCACAAAAAATGCTCTATTTATACACGCCAACAATGCTAGCAAATTCCGGAGTTTGCTGGAGCGTTCTAGCAATATGAAAACAAAGTTGTTTTGTCAGTGGCAGAAGGAAGATGTGAAAATGGGAGCTTTCACTGACTCATCACAATCAGAGGGGTTATTACAGAACTAAATTGTTCTTCTAAACTACTATTTCCACACAAACAACTCATTTGCAATTGTGAAGATGAATGTCTTGGCAGAAATAGACCCTTCTATTATTAAAAGGTTGCCTTCTTTCTTTACTGTATATTTCATTTCAATGAAAAGGATATGAATAAATTCTTCTACCTCTTCATCTCATTTTAAAAGAACTACTATTATATTAGCTTTTCCTTATATATGCTTTTCAAAGACAGCTTACATTTTATATTAGTACCAAAGAGCTGTAATCAAGGACCTGTTCTGCTGCCTTTACATCTTTTGTTTTTACATTCAGTGAAACTTTTCTGTTTGGGGTGGTTAACATTTTGGATCATTCCTCCTGTTATATCTTACACCAAATTTCCACATTCTTAACTCTTCCAATGGCAAGTTCCTGCTATACAGATGTATACAGAGCAGGTGCTGTGCATCGGGCCTGCAGTCAGGGTTTAGAGCTGCTCTCTGATCCCAGTGACCTCTATTCCCTGTTCATCTATTTTTAACTCTGCCCTTCACCTGTGTAACCCAATTTTGTCCTCCTTTGTGAACACATGCAGCCCCTGATGTATGTCTTGAAATGTTTGGGAGGAACAACTACTTTAGCAATAATACTTCTACACAGGCAGGGGTGTCCATAAAAATTTTCCTTTTAGGAAAGTGTTCAAAGAACTGCATACTTTCAGTGGTGACTCTCTGGCCCTGTGGGTACAGCTTGGGGCTGTGCTGCAGATCCCCCTTTTTGAGCTGCTATGGATTTCTTTGCTCCTAGAGGGAAACTCAGCTGTGCCCAGGGAAGACAAGAGCCCCCACTGCAGACAGGCAGAGGGGCACTGCAGAAAGAGGCATATTGTCAAGTTTAATTGCACTCCTTGCCTGTGGTCTTCTTTTTGCCTTGTGAATGAGAGATGCCAGGCATTTTGAGAGCATGGTTATTGATGAAGTAACCAGGGTGTTTTGCATCCATTTTTGCAGTAAATGAATCTTTCAGTTAGGAACATACAGAAATGAGGGGAATCCTTCAGCAGTAGCCTATGAACAAGACTTCAGTGAGTTTAAGTATATGGGAAGAGTCTGAGTTACTCCGTTACTGAGCTAAGTGGGGACAAACACTTGGCGCAAGGTGAAAAGACCCATTTTTAAGATTGGGTTTCATAAATCAAATCTTGGGTTTATTTATAAACCGGCTTGAAGCTCATTTTCTCGCTAAAACAACAGCAATATAATTTAGGGGAGAATACTTTTTTCCCACACATGTAAGAGTTCATTTGCACTTCACAGCAATGATTCAGACTTAGTTCAGCCTTAACTATTATGTCCTAACTAACTTCTTCATGATGCAAACCATGTCTGAATATACCATATGCTTTGCCATGTTGAGTGTTGGCCATTCATTCTCATAGCTTCTCCTGACTAGTTTTGTGTCACAGCGCTCCCCCTCTCCATTCCATGCCTATGTCTTTTCCTCAAAGATTTTCCATGGAAGGCCCTCACAAGCACTTTAAAATCCAGATAGATTATATCCATCCAGTCTACTTAACATGTTTCTATTACAAGTCACAAGCTTCCTACATGGAAATGGTGCTGGCTTTTGTTTCAGGCCATTTTGCATGAAATTGCATGATTTCATCCTGAGTGGTTGTGTAACACATGAGCTTCACCAATGTGAAGGAAGATAGCTCACCCTTTTTCTTTAGAAAGGAAAAAACTGACAGTTTTCTGGGAGCGTGGAAACATTTCCAGCAATATTTTTTTGGTTAACTGATATATTTAATCAATTTCATGCCTTCTGGAAGTACACAGGAGCAGTACAAATTAAGAGCTCTTTTGAAATAATTTTGTTCTGAGATTGTCTTACAAAAATGGAATGTTAAAAGATTAATACTGATTTACAAATCATCTTGAGTTCTGTTCCTGGCAACTGCTGTATTTAGACCTATGTAAATAGGTGGAGAATCAAAGCTGAAAAAGAAGTTTAAGTTTTGGCTAACTCACTAGCAAAGTTAAAATAGTTGATGCCTTTTGTGTGAAAGTATTACCTAGGAACACTTACCCAGACCTAGCTATTGGAGGTGAAGATGTTACAGCTATGAAAACAGAGAGCATCTCTCTTGGAATCTGTCTTACTTTTCTGAAAGATAGATATATACAGACAAACTATGGAACTCCTTGTCGTTGGTCATCATGTTGGCCAAATGTGTAAAAGAGTTCAAAAATGAATAGGCTGAATTAGAGGATCTGTTGGACACACTAAGCAAAGAGGAATAGGTTTTAGGGTTAGGGTTAGTCTTGGCTCATAAACCACTGGCAGCTGGAATTCGAGAGTGGATATTGAGGGGAGTACCAGTCTATGGCAGTTTTTCATTTTATCCAAAGCATCTGCTACTGGATACTGGAAAGAAGATACTAGGTGGATCATTATCTGTCCAGTAAATCACATATTATGTTATTCGATACTGATAATGAATTATTTGCAAGGGACAAAGTGGGAAGGGGAAAAAATCTCCTTTATTGCTTTTAAAGGCTTGAAGATTAGGTCCAAGCTTACAAAATTCTCTTTAATAAACAATTCTTGTCATGTGCCACTGTGGTGTTTCCTACACTCAGTCCTTGCATTACTGAATTGAGTGTTCTGTTTTACATTTTGTTTACAGGACACTGCATTACAAGCAAAGGCTTCCTGAGCATAGATAATGTTGGGAGAAATCTTTTAATACTGCCCAGGAAAGGTTTCACAGTAAAGAAGACAAATCTAATGAAAAAAAATTAAGATCCCAAACTTGGAAAGCAAACTTAGACTTCAAGCTCTGCAGAAGCTTCCCTACTCAAATTTAGACTCCTTTTTAAGTACTGTGAAGGTTAAAGCGCACCAGATTTTGAAGACGAAACTCAGAAATACTTTTTGTACTTTAGTCAGTTCTCTCAAGAAGTATATTGCAAGCCACAAAATATATCCCAGTTTAAGTGACCTTCAGTTACAAAATCAACTCTGTGCTCTATGAGGAACTCAAATCTTTACAAAAATTAGATGTTCCTACTGATTAATATGTGACATTCAGTTGCCAGCTTGTTGTTAACTTCAAATATTCCTAAAGAGGATCTGTCTGAACCAAGACTCTCTATACATGTGTGCATACAAGGCAGGCTGTGTGGAAGACTGGTGCTTTGGGAGACGGATTGAAGAAATGCAGCTTTTGTCCTATAAGATACTGCTTCAAACTTGAGAACTTAATTGCACTGAAAAACTCGTACTCATTTTCTGTTCAGCACCAGATGTCAGCAGAGCGTTAGGTAGCTGGCTCACAGTCAAGCTTTTTACAATATATATATAGCATGTCACATGCCACACCAAATGTACACTTGCATGATAACCACTTGGCAAAATACTAAGGGGTGAAGAATAGCTGTTCTCTGTCCCTCCCCAGATGTCCTCCTGTATCCCGTGTCTAAGCAGCTCAATGCTTTGTGGTACATGCTTCCATTCTCTTGCACTGTTTCCACACGGGACTGCGCAGGCATAACACTTAATTGCTCCCTTCTGCTAGAGGGACTCTAATGCTGGCTGAGCCAATACCACCTCCCCCCACCAGGGCCTGCTCTGTAGGTCTGGCAGGAGAAGAAAGAACTTCACAGGTTTTCTTCCCCCCCCCTTATGTTCTAATTCTCAATATTTGTGAGAAAATATTTCAATACTTCAGAGACTCAGCTCTACAATTTGCTTAAAAGCAAATAATGGAAGAAATTTTCAAGCCTCGGTCCCTAAGCATTCCCAGTTGCTGCATTATTATCAGTGAAAAATACACCAAGTTTGCACTTTCTTCATGTCCAATAGAATCAATAGAATCATAGAATAGCCTGGGTTGGAAGGGACCTTTAAAGTCCAACCCCCACTGCAACGAGCAGGGACATCTTCAACTAGATCAGGTTGCTATTGCAGTCCTAATGAGTAGGTTTCAGAATAACTTGGTATCCTGTTGCATATGAATGTGTGGTGGGCAGAAGTCCACAGAGATGGTGAACGGAAGCCAGGTAGTGGATGGGATGGGTGCTGAAGTTTTAACAGTTAACATTGACTTACTGGTTCTGGTTGTTGGTCGTGGGATGGCCAGAGATAAAGGTACAGAGTTGTAGTCCAATGACTTTTTTGTGGGAAGAGGAAGAAGGAAACTAGGCAGAGAAATGCTGTCCCTGCATAATCATTTCAGGCTTTGGGACATAAACTTTTACAGTCACTAATGACAGCAGAGAACCTTCCTTTCGTTCTAATGGCAGTCTGTACAAGTAATAATTGAGGGCTATTTGGCACACCTTCTATCAACTGACCATGGCATTTCTGACATCAATTCAATTCAGAATACACCAAAATTATATGGACTTCCAACTCCTAAAACTATTTAATGTAAGGGAGTGAGGGACTGGGAAGTCAGATCTGCAATACTCTCTGTACTTTTTAAAAAAGAAATAAATTCATGCAAGCCAAAACTGGCCAATTCCATCTCATTCAGATAAGTTCTTCTTTTTCTCTCTCTCCCTCAAAAGTTGGAAAAAATTTAACTCTTTCATCTTTCAGAAAATGGTATTGTTTGTGACCAATATTCTGCTTTAATGTACGATCTGGCCATGTTCTCCATTAGTACTGTTTGCTATGTTGATCATCCAGTACATGCACTCTAAAAAGGTTAATCAGCCCTTTTTCAAAGGGCCTGCCTGATATGAGTATCCCACCTACGTCTCACTAGAGATTTTAAGTTAGACTTAAAAAGTTGGAGGGGAAAAAGATTTTCCCTTGTTCAAACAAACAGTCTTGGCCATGCCAGTCTCCTGAAAGTCAAGCATCTGTGACCAGTTCTTGTTTGTCTGGCTCTTCTGTGGTTGTCCTAAAAGACGAATTGCTGCCCTTTTTAGAAAGGGGCCAACCTGATGTGTTTTGAAATGGACTTGAGAACCAACATTCTTCTTTTGCATCCAAGTTGTTGCCCTGAAAACTGAAAGCCTCACACTACTGCCTTTCAAGCCTAGGTCATAATTTCCATCTCAGGAGAAAGACTAAGCCTCAGTTGCACAGGGAAATGAATGTTTCATTCTTTGCATGTATTTCAATCAAGTGAATGAAATGTCAATGTAAAAACCATTATATGTCTAATACATTGGACCAGTACTTGGATAAGGAGAAAAATTCAGGCTTGAAGTAGTTATTTCAGTTTCTGGGGATGGAAAGAAAGAGTCCTATATTTTGTGGGGTGCTCTGTAAAAAATTAATTTTCAAATGATACCACATTCAAAAGTGTCTCAAGGCCTGATATGAAGAACAACTTCTTGTGGGCTCTCCTTTGTTTGCATAACAAAAGCAGTGCCAAGAAGTGCAATGTACATTGGGACTCCTTTGCCTTCTTCAGCCATTCTCCTATTATAACTCTGTAAGTCCACGAGATTGGTGGTAGAAGAGAAATGTCACATAACCTTCACCTTCCAGATGTTCTTAAGCTGGCACGGATCATCTGTTGCTTGGGCAACTGGAGTTATAGCTCTTGTGGCAACGTGTCCTAGTGGAAGGAGGTGAGAGCCTTTCTGCATTCTTTAGGAGTTTCTCTTCCGTTTTGGGGAAGCCTAGGTAAGCAGCTTGGTCAAGGGCTTGCTTTCATTTGCTGCTGAATGTTTTGTCTTAGAATCATGGAATCATAGAATCATTTAGGTTAGAAAAGACCTTTAAGATCATCAAGTCCAACCATAAACCTAACACTGCCAAGTCCACCACTAAACCATGTCCCTAAGTGCCCCATCTACACATCTGTTCCTCTTGCTTTGCATGCACTGAGATCATGTTTAGATTCCTAAAGCTCATTTATGTTAGTGTAGTATTAAAGTGTCCCTTCTGCTGTGTTTGTAGGACTTTTATGTGTCTCAGTGTTGGGCGTGTATACACTGCACCTCCTCCTGCCATTGTGTACTGCTGTGATGACAAAAAGTTCCATTTGTATCTCCTAAAGAAAGGCTTTTGGCGCGGGTCCCCAGCTAAAGTGTGGTGGGACACAAGTATTGGCCTGATAATGTCTTGCTTCTCTTCCCCCAGAGCAGCATGTTTACATGCTAGTTAGCAATAAGCAATATCTTCTGGAAATGGAACCAGTAACCTACCAGAGACTTCTTGTTTCTCAAATCACCAGCAAATGGATGGACCTCTAGAGTGCTTGATGGAGGCACATGAAACTTTTCTGCAGTCAGACATCTCCCCCATAACATCACCTCAGGGACATGGATAGATTTGCAGAAAGTGGTGGCACTCTTCACTCCCTGTGATGCACGTGTCAGAGTAAGTACTTTTGGTCCTGGCTCTCACCTACACAGAAAGGCAATCATATCAGTTCACTTCCACCAATAAATCTGCTGGCTGAACACCAATCTTTTGTGTCAGGTGAGAAAATCAAAGCAGCCAAAATGGGATGGGAGAAGGCAGACACAACAAATCTTGGTCACAAAGAATGCTTCCAAAACACTTGCTTTTCTGGTAAATTGTTTCTTGTTAGGGAAGTACTTGTTCATAGTATTAAAGGGCAAAACAAACCACTGTACAGGAGATAAGCTGAAGTATACTTGAACACAGCATAATGCTGTATGGTTAATGTTAGAGATTTTTATCTAAATGCTGCATTTCATTATGTATAGCTTTCTTGCTACTGTTTCCATGGGAAAAGAAGAGATTGCCAAGTGAATTAAATATAATTATACTTAGTACCTTATCAATTAAGTTTTCCAAACCAAGCAGGACATGGTTTCTGCAGACTAGTTTTGTGGCATCTGTAGTTAGTTCATTTCTGAATGTCAACTTGGCTTAGTAAGGATGCTGTGAAAGCCTGATTTTTCCTTTAAAACCTCTGTACATCTCAGTTGAGTGCTGGAACTAAAGAAAGCAAGTGGGTTGTTCCACTGAGCGTGCTTTCTTTTTATCTTCAAGGCTGTCTTGTGTCTGGATTTACCTGCCAAGAAGAAGTATTTCTGAGCTTGGGCGACAATTGCAGGCTGGTGCTGTTGAACAGCTACAGTGTGTCTGCTGTGATGACAAGTGTGTCAGCACGGGGGTAGCTTTTTGAAAGTTTCTTTGAAAGAAACAAAATTCTAACCAGGAAGGGACCCCATGAAAGTCTGGTTCCAACAAGGGGAGATGAAGAACCCCTTTATGACATGACTGAAGATGAGTCCCATGTGCTGGAACAGTAGGCATGGCTGTAACATACCCTTTCATGCAAGAAAAAATGAAAAAGAGTCTGAATATAATGCAACTTCTCTCCAAGCACCCACCTGGACCAACAAAAAGCCTGCTGAGATTCACTGAACCAATACTTACCCTTGGCCTGCTTTTGCATTGTGGTGGGTTGATCACAGCCAGCAGCTAAGGAGCCTTCCAGTCACCCACTCACTCCAACCTCCCAGTGGGATGGGGGAGAGGATCAGGAGGAAAAAAACTGAAAAAAAAAAAAAAAGTAATTATGGGTCAAGGTAAAGACAGTTTAATAAGTACAGGAAAAAAAGAAGGAAAAAAGCAAGTGATGCAAAGGCAATTGCTCACCATCTCCCATCAGCAGACTGATGCCCAGCCTGTCTCCAAGTAACGGCTACTTAGGACAAAACACCCCTACCCGAGTTTTATTGCTAAGCATGAAGTTATGTGGTATGGAATATCTCTTTGGTCAGTTTGGGTCAGCTTTCCCAGCTCTCCCCTTCCATCCTCCTGCTCATCCCTAGACTACTGCCTGGGGGAGGGCAGAGTGAGAAACAGAGATGATGAGCAAGCACTATCCAGCAATAGGTAAAACACTGGTGTTTTTGTTATCAACTCTATTTTTGTCACAAATCTAAACCACAGCACCATTTGGGCTGCTATGAAGGAAATTAACTCCAATCCAGCTGGACCCAGTACATGGAGGAAGCAAACTACCCCCTTCACTGCTAGTTTGGAGCATGCAGCATGGGCACTCTTAAGCTGATGGGGATTGCTGGTTGGTGCAGTATAGCTGTGGGGTAGATCTACAGTGTGGTAGAACTCTCAGTCCAGTGTGTGGTACAGACTGACTCATGACCAGAAAAAAACCACACTGGCTTGCAGGCATGCTGCCAAAGGAATTTTACAGCCTTGCACAGTTTCCCTTCTGCTAGCTACTGTAAAAGAACAGTTCTTTAAGAGCATGGACAAGCTTCTCTACCTACTCATCTCACCTTTCTCTAAAAGTTGTCACTTTTTCACACATCTTTCTCATTTGGAAAAAAAAAAAAAAGCAGCAGTATTCACCTGCTCATCCCATGTCCTGTCTTTGCTTTTCTGGCTTCATCAGTAGCATAAGCTATCTTGTTGCAGGAGTGTCTGACTTAGAACCTTCAGTTCAATGCTGTTCCCCACCATCCCCACACTGAAATTCCAGTGACCACCATGGGGACCCATGGGAGGATACAACAAAGGCAGTGCTCCACCTCAGTTCCAAGCTGGGCTGGGTTAGCCTACCCAGGATATCCAAGGTCCAGGGGAGAGTTCTACATGGCAGCTGCCCACTTTGTCCCTTCCAGGCTCAGCAAAGCAATTAATACATTTCACTCTGTACCTTTTTGACTTCAGTAGGACTGTGTTTGTCCTTAAGTACACCATCAGATACCATACTAGAGTGGAACCTGCTAGAGAAGCTCAACATTTCTACTGATTCCTATTCATGTGGACTTCTGTTAAGTAGACACTTGAGTTTTGCTAGCGCCTAGCCATTTAGTTAGTTAATCTATTAAAAAAAAAAGGTATATAAATTTATGTATAATTTCATTATATTGTACAAACACAGCCAAGTTTTGATCATGTGCCACTTTTGCACACTGGTACGCTGATCAGCCTATGTTACTGTTTTTTGTCCTGTTTGAAAAGGACACTTAGGCTTCTTACTTAGAGAATAAGAGGAACACATACAAATCAGAATCCTTTGTATTTTTTTTTATGGCTAAAAGTGCTTTTCAGATATTAAATAGCTGATTCATGTAGCAGGCTGATAAAGAAGCTATGGTTCTCATACTATTATTATTGCACCCATCTTCCAACAGAGGACAAGAGCACAAGGATTGGAAGCAGCATTTGGAAGTTCATACCCCTAGGCCTGTACTCAAAAAGAGATCACTCAGTATGGGAGAAAGAGCATTGTGCTGTTTCCCTTATGATTCTGCTGGTGTAAGTCAAGCAATGGCATTAGCTGAGACTAAACATTTTTTAACTGAGCCTCTAAGGAGGCAGAAAAACAGAATGACAGAGTCACATGCTCTGTGAACATAGGCAATTGATACAGAAACAGGACCTGACATGCATGACAATCACAGATGACACAGATCTTTGACTAGCATATAATACATTTTTTTTCAAGAATATAATACAGTTTTCTCAAGAACTGTACGAGATTCAGAGTTCTGCATAGAACCATGTGAGCGCACAGCTGTAACACTGTCCCACTGAAGTCCGTAGGGGCCTGATGAGTCTTTGCTGATGCATGCAAGAACCTTGCCCAGCTGTGAATTTGACTCCTGTTGTATAAAGCAGTCTCAGCCCCACTATAAAGCAAAAGTTTCACAAAGTATGGGCCTAATTCTCATTTACACAAGAACGTTTCTGCAACTTGCCTGCATCGAGGGATTTTGATGTAACTGAAAATCAGTTCTTATTTGTTTCTCAGGTACTTGCACTTTTATTTGAATTTAGGCTCTTTATGCATGAAAAAAAGAGAGTGATATTACAACAATATAAAGGCTAACTGCATGGGTATGTTTCTCTGCTTGAAGGCAGTCAGAGGGAAACCACTTTGCAGTCAAACATGCATATTGGCAGGTGGTGAATCCAAATCCTAATGTATACAAAGCCACATGGAGTTTAATTGCCAGGAAGGTTTTACAAAAAAAAACCCCACACCACTAACAAGATTTTAAAAAATTACCTTGTAGAAACTGGTCTAAACACAAGTAAATAGGACAGTTTTTCTCCAAATGTAAACACTTAAGTACCATATTTAGGTGAAAGGTCCAGTTTTTAGTTCCTGTAACTGTTTTATGGCCAACATAGGAACAAGCATAACAGGTTGACCTTTCCAGTTGATCCCTGAGTTTCCTAATAACCCAGGTTAAGTGTGTTTCTTTCCTCCTTTCTCAGTTGCCTAGTTAAAACAAATTTGTCTGCTTTTGCTGAAACTGGTATAAAATGCCTCTTTTTTCTTGGAAGAGTCTTCTCCTTTCTGCCTCTCCTCTTGCTGAAGCTGCTCAATGAGAAATCAAAGTAGTAAGCTTGGCAGCCTCCAAAGGTGATTTTTTTTAAGGAGTCGTCTACCTTGTGCAAGTTCAGTTCAGCACTAACAACATACAATATATAAGCATCTCCTGGGTATGGGTTAAAGGTGTGAAACCACTCTTTTCTTCCTCCCATGGGGAAATAAACAAGGGGATCAGCTCTAGCTGAAGTGAGTTGCACAGGCAACATTTACCGTTGTCACAATTTGAGAAGGAGGGTCATTTTGCAGTCTCTTGTTTGCATTGTTTGGTGAGGTGCATGGACTTCTGTCTCTAGCAAAATTAATGAGAAAAGCATTTTTTTATTTTAGTGTGACTACAATATATGCTGCATCCTGAAGCCCACATTCGGAAGATTGTGGTCTACTCCTCATATCACATTCAGACTCAGACTTGAAATGAACAGTTGTTTCCATGTTTGCCTGTTCCACATCAACCCCTTTGCAAAGTGATGAGCAGATCAAAAGTGCTGTGAGACTTAAAAAACAGAACAGATACTTTGGAAACCCCATTTCTACAACACAATATTTTTACAGAGATATCAGTGTACAGGAAAGGTGGAGATAGATAGGTTTAGATCCTCACCACTGTGTATTTGTTTTGCAGCAGCTATCAACACAGGGTGTATGTCTGTTTCTCTGTTGCAAAAATAAAAGTACTATCAGGTCATTCCTGTCAGTAGCATAAAATATTATACTTGAAAAGCACTTTTCTCTGTCTGCTATGGGAAAAGAGACACAATTAATATGCTAAGGAGAAATGGTTCTCAGTGTTACATTTTATTCTGAAATCTGTTAGACTAACAGCCATTGCATCTTGGACAAACCAAACAAGGTGTCTTTGCCAAGGCAAGGAATAATCCTTGGCTGAGGCTCCACAAACGGGCAATTTTTGAGCCAGAGACACCTGGGATTTTTGTACCATGGATGGCTTCTAGAGGGGACATGGAAAAAACACAGGGGTGAGAATGCTGGTTGCTCTGGAAGGGACATGCATCTCTGAGCAGACAAAACCTGCGAGTGCCAACACTTACCAAGGTGCCTGAGGCAAAGCTACCATTGGGGTTGAACCGTGAGTGTTTGTGAATATACAAAGTGGGGTTAGTTGAACAGATGGGCTGTCTCTGCCATCTCAGAGGCATCAGTTGACTAATGGTTTGCAATCGAGCCACCAGAGGGAGATAAAAGGCCACATGCGTTTCAGCTGGGTCACCTCCTATCTTCTAATGCCACCTTTGTAAACCTCTACGCTGCCAGAGTAAAGCTTGTATTAAGTCAGGCTAATTGTTGTGGCAAACAGCAGCATCGTTCGGCCACCATCACATGCCACCAATGAATATTACCATTTTGACTTTGCGTCTGGCAAAGCTAATGCATGTAAACCCAAGGAAAAAAATCGTACAACTAAACCAAAATGCTTGTTGGTGTTTTCGGAACAGGTGTATGTGGCCTGTTGAAGAAATTTACAACTGTGATTCTATGCTGTGTGCACATCATTTATTTTATGCCTGTTACTACTCTACTGTCTTTCACAATGAGGTCCGAAGAAACGGTAAGTTTCTGCAAGTATCTTTGTTACACGGTGCTTTTGGAAATGGTTCTAATGAAGCTCAGCCTGCTGGTTGTTTTTCTTAGAAGGTACTGCAGGAAATTCATGTTTTGAAAAACACCAGTGAACATTTCAAATTAATTCTCCACTCAAAATAATCCTTCAAGAGCAAGAATACAGACTACAATGAAAAACTTTGTGAGCTGCTGCTAAGAAGATGATTCAGACAAACTCTTGGTTAGACTTTTAGTCTACAGGGATATTCTTTATCTTCTTACTCTTCATCTCTGACTCTTCCTTTTTTATGTCATTCCTAGTCCCAAAGAAGTAATGAAAAATAAAGAGGTCTAGTTACTCCTTGTAATAAAGTAACTGGAGCTGTTTGGAAAACTCAAGCTACAGTCATTGGTAAAAATGTAAATTTCTGTTCTGGATGAGGATGAAAAAAAAAAGCAAAATTGTGGCAAAGTGTGTTTGTGTGTGTGTATAAATGTTGAACTATTTTGACAATTTTCAAAGGAATAGGACATTTCAATAATCCCAAACATAAGTCTTCTCAGGTTGGATCAGCAGAGAGGTGCACTCCTGAGGCCTTTCCAATGCTTGACTCCCTTCTAATCCTGCTGTCCAACTGGGGAACACCTCCCATGATACCTCAATTTCTCCCTGGTTTTAAATTATTTTATCTGTGTTAGAGACTAAGAAAGAAGGAGGCATAAGGTCTTGGAAGGATGTGAAAGGTCTGGAGTTAGAACTTGTGAAGTGATTACCTGGTCAAACAGCTCGTCAGATGGGATACTATGGAAAAGAGGGAAGCCATGAACAAGACATGCAGAGACAGGAATGTGACAAAGAAATGTAATGGTGACAAAGATGAGAAAAAACCCTGGTCAATCACAGTTATTGATGGGCTATCAAGAAACTGCAGGCAAACTGGGCCTTTGCAACCGGTGAGGGTACAAACCCGAGGGTGCAGGATGCTGGAGGTGAGACTCTGCTAGCTGCTGAGGGAATGTGGAGGGGACAGGATCTGGGGAGAAAGAAGCAGGGCAGGGGGGCAGGCAGAGAGAAAGGGGTGTAAAAGGAGTCAGTTGCATGTAAGCTGAGACTGGTCAGTACATTGGTCTGACTGAGTCTGGGGCCTGATCACTGCAATCTGTCCTACCTTCTTATTAAACCCTTCCTTAACTAACTGTATAGTCTCAGTCTCTAACCCGTGTGCATGGGTGCTACAAGGACTAAGTGCCCACTACTGGGGGGGACCAGCATGATGGATTTTGTGCTAGCAGCTGGAGTCAGACCAGGGGTGTGGATGCCCCAGATCTGTGGTGTCAGATACCAGAGTGAGTGCGGGTCTCAGTGCCAGCAGCTGGGGCACGGAGGGGTCTTGGCCACCAGCCACTGGGGTTGGAATGGTGTGTGTCCCAAAAAACCATCAGACTGATACTGGATGAAGGTGGGGCAAGCTGATAGACCAAATATCAGAAAGGAAGAATGGTCCTTGATAGAAGAGGAACTTGAAATATCTTGTCTTTTTTTGCCCCAAGAGGATGAAGACTTAAGAGACAATGCTGAACTGCTCATAAGCACTGAAGAGCAGGAAGAGGGGAGAACAGAGTTTTTCAGATAAAGAATGGTATCACCCAGGTTATAATTGTTGTTCTTGTGCCAAGTATGTATTTAGGCTGGAAATTAGAAGAATCTGTTACTGGTAGCGAAATAAGATTATGGGATAGCTTTCCAAAGGAAATATTTTGGCCCCAAACCCCAAAGCTTCTGTTAAAATGGAGCTCAGAATGATTATTAAAAAAGATTACCTTGACATGGCTGCCTGAGCTCACAAGGGACTACTCCTTATCACTTCTGTGTTTCTACAGAACACTTGGTTCAGAATCTCCTATTAGAAAATGTGCTGAAAAGTGAACCAAAGCAATTCAAAGTCCCTCCATGCAAGGCTGGTCTTCAGTATTCCCCCAGATATTCCTTGCTGTAGTGTGGCCATCTCTGCTACTGTCATTCTGCTGCAGGAGAAGAGTTCAAAAAGCAGAATTCACGTGATTCTTGCTTCATCGCTCTGTAGCACCAGGTCTTCGTGTGACATTATGTGAATGCTCATTTTTCTTTAGGGAAAACTGGATGCTTCTTCTTTTTTCACTTGGCCTTTTTTGCCCTCCACCCCCAATGCTTTTTCCTATATGCATAAACTACTATATTTACTTTTGTGTCCTCACCTCAAACAATGAAAGCATGGCATATGTGTGCTGTAGAGGGACCCTGGCCACTTTCTCCTATAACCTAAAGAAGTCCCTGCTTTTGTGCTGCTTTTAACCTTTATTGTAACTGATAACTGATGTGGCTGCTTCACTCTCATGAAAGCAGCAGAAAAAAAACCCCGAGTTTTGTGCCAGAGGTACTTCGGCTCCCAACGCTGCCTGACATTAATCACACATTGTTGAAACTAGGCCTCAGCTTTTTTTTTTTTATAAGTGTGAAGTATTCCTGCTCCTGAATGCAATCAAATTAAAACATCACAGAGAGCCAAATAAGCTGATGAAAATGGCACCAAGTACACAGTTGTTACCAAAAGAGGCAAATAACTCAGATCTTAGGGGTTTAGGTCTTTTCTAGGTCTGCTAATGGGGGGATGGAAAAGTTTCAGCCTGAAGGATGCTGAATGGGGTCATGGTTCAGTTCTTCCAGATACTGAGCATCTGTAAGAATCACCATATTTTCCCCATACACTCAAACCAGCCATGCATAAGGGCTAGGCAGTTTCTTTTAGTTGGGATACAGTGTAGTGAAAATTCCCACTGCTGCTGCTGCTGCAGCCCATCCAGAGCTACTGCCATCAAGTGCAGGTTCACAGGCAGAGAGTCAGCACCTATCACCTACTGTGCTTTCTGTGTTGCTCCTACTCATGTTGTCCATAGATCCTACAAAAGGGCAGAAGGAATGAAAGTCCTGCAATCTGTCCATGTCGACACAGCTTGTTGTGAGGGGGACAGGGCACCCTTTGGTGATGGCTGGCATGAATTACAATGAGCTGCTCATACACAGACATTCCTCTCTGCAGTGGCCCTGATATTTAGAAGCAGAAGTATCACAGTAGTTTGATGCATGTGTTTGCCTGGAGTTTGTCTGATCCATGTTGTCAGCACACACTTACATGCGTTACACAGGGCTTTGAAGTTTCAGACTTGTTCTGAGCATATGAGTGTAGATTTACTTAATGATGCAGAAGACTTGACAACTGTTCATAAAACCCTTGGGTTGCAAGATGTTTTGTCAGGAGCTGTTTCTTGTTATCTGCTCACCATTGGTAAGCACGCAAATGGCTTGCTGAGTTGTACCACTAGAGCTGACACAAAAGCTGTGGCTTCCTTGTTAACCAGAGAGTGAAAGGTCCACGTACTGAAGCCTTGTAAGTTGTACTGAGCATTTGCTTTGATTGTGCCATCTGCATGAAGCTATGCGGGGATTTTGTAAGAGCCACAGGAGTATCCACTTATGTGATCCATACTTCTTACTACACAGATGTGCTGGGGGCATTGAATTCACTATAAGTAGCTTTGCAATCATGCTACAAATGAACTAATTTTTGTCATTATTTCTGGGTGCTTTTGTTAACTATGCCTGCAAGATCATTTGTAGGTTTGCTTTTTTCTTCTCCAGACTAAATCCCCAAGTCAACAAGACATCTAAGCACACGCTCAAGTACAGACTGCAGTGCTTTGTTGAATAGCTGTAGGTTTAAGCACGTTTAACCATAAACATGTACTGAAATGCTTTCCTAAATTGAGACTTTTCCCCAGAATAATAACTACTTAGATGGTGACTGTAACACAAGCTTAGTGGTGCTCTGGATTGAATTAGTGAACCCAGTAGTGAACCCATGCTGGCATTAAGGAGAGAAATTGTTTTTCATTTTATTTTAAAAATGCAGGTACATGTGAAAAGAAAAAAAAAAGGACTTTTTTTTAATACAAAGGGGTCATTTCCTGCTAGGTTGTTCAATATTTTAAAGAATAAACACTAGTTCCATTATTAAAATGAGAAGGTGAGACATGAGAACCTCGAGCAGAGTGGGTATTAAAATGAAGGAGTCAGATTTAGGTCATTAGCCTGTGATCAGTTAGGGTGACCTGCTTGTTAGGGGAGAGACTACATGACACAAAGGGAAGTTTTCATGGCATCACTTTTCAGAAAGCCAAAAATTATCAGCAAGCTGTGCTGTCTAGAAATATCAAGCTCCAATCACTGATTTCAGTGCAAATCAGACCTCTTTGTTAGGCACTGCTTAAATTAGGGATGCATTGAAGTAATCAGTATTCTCTGCAAAAAAAATTTGAAAATTATTCTTTGTTTTTTCACTCCTTATTCATTGCTAAAGGGCTCATTCAGGAGCTTGATGCTGAAGCGCACGTACTGGGGAAGAGGCAGGTTACTTCTTGTACTGGTAGTTCAGGTAGTCATAGTTTAACCCCAGCCAGCAACTAAGCACCACGCAGCTGCTCACTCACTTCCCTCCCCCCCAGTGGGATAGGGAAGAAAATTGGGAAAAGTAAGACAGATACCCGTATACCTGATTATAGCATGCCACTGGTCAAAGCTGTCCATGTGCACTGTAGATTTTAGATTTGCCTTTAGATACAGTAAAAACTGGCAAGTGGGCAGGGATATGGGGACTAGAAGATGCATGGAAAATGGGCTAGAGCTTGGGGTTCAAAGTGTTTTAATCAGCAATGCAAAGCCTAACCTGTGGCTGGTTACTAGTGGCATCCCTCTGAAATACTGATACTGAGGCCAAGGCTGTGTAATGTCTTTACTAATGACCTGGATGATGGGACAGCAAGTTGCTGTGTTCTCAGCAAGTTTGCAGGTGCTTCCACACTGAGGGGAATGGTGGATATCCTGTAGAAGAGGGCTGTTCTTCAGAAGGACCTTAACAAGCCAGAGAAACGGGCTGATGAGAACCTCCTAGAGTTCAGTATTGGCGAATGCAAGGTTCGGTTTGGGGTCCCCAGGTCATCCTAAGACAGACACTGACCCCATGGAGCAAGTCCAGTGAAGGCCACTGAGATGCAGAGGGGACTGGAGCATGGCACGTGGCAGGAGAGGCAGCAAGAAGTGCTTTTGTTCAGCATGGGAACAACACGGTGAAAGGGAACTCTTCTGGCTGTCATCAGCTCCTTCGTGGCAGGGCACTGAGGTGACAGACTCTTCTCTGAGGTGCACCAAAGGCAGAGGACATTCATTGCAATATAGGGCACCCACAGGAGACTGGAAGATACCTTTCTCCTCTGGGGGGGTTCTCAGTGCCTCGGCGGGGTGCCCAGAGAGGCTGCAGGTTTTCCACTCTCGGGCATCTTCCCAACTTGACTGGACATGGCCCAGAGAAACCAGCTGAAGTGTCAACTTAGCACACCTGTGAGGTGGGGAGGAAAAAGAAGATGGGAGCGGGGGGGGGGGGTCACTTAGAAGTGAGAAATCAGTGTTCTTCAGTGAGCTCATTCCAACACTGAATCCTCCTGCCTGTGCTTTTACTGTTATTTGCCTACTATGTACCCTTGCACTAAAAACTATTCAGGTAGTGGAGTTTTTGCACTGTGTGTGCTTCATGTAGCAGTAATCAGGGGGGTATGAGACACTTGCTCAAGCCTGTGCCCCAGTGAAGCGCAGCGCAGGNTGAAGCGCAGCGCAGGCTCGGCGGGGGGGTTCTCAGTGAGGAACTTGTTAGGAAGCACGCACACTACCTCCGGTTATTGCAGACCACCCACGAGCAACACTATCCACTTCGATTTACAAAAGGGGCATGCGATGTGCGTGGCAGGCAACAGACGAGGGCGAACTCGGGGGAATGAAGCAGGATCGCAGATGAAAGGACGAGATCCCTGTCTACCGCTCGGGTGGGCTGGGGGCCCGAGGGGCTGCTCCTTGCCTGTCCGCGTAGAGCCCCGGCCGCCGAGGGTCCACAGCCGGCGGGCGGGCGCGGAGGGCGGCGCGGTGCGCAGGGGGCGGGCGGCG
>VYZV01001423.1:9273-71088 GCA_013401275.1 Pandion haliaetus | reverse complement strand
TGGGAGGGACCCCACGGTGTAGCAGGGGACGAGTGAGGAATCTTCCCCCTGAGGAAAGGAGCGGCAGCGACAATGTGTGGCGAGCTGACTCAACCCCCATCCCCTGTTCCCCTGCGCTGCCGGGGGGAGGAGGTAGAAAGCACCGGGAATGGAGCTGGGCCGGGAAGGCGGGAGGGGTCGGGGGAAGGTGTTCTGATGTTTGGTTTCCCTTCCTAATACCCTTGTGTTTTGTTTTTGATTTGATTTGTAGCAAATGAAATTGATTTTGTTTCTTCCCCAAGTTGAGCCTGTCTTTTACCCGTGACCATAAGTGGGGAGTGATCCCTCCCAGTCCTTGTCTCGACCCACGAGCCTGCCCTTGTATTTTCTCCTCATCCCAACGTGGCCAGGTGCGGGGTTGGGGGTTGAGTGAGCGGCTTCGTGGTGCTTTGTTACTGACTGAGCTGAAACCACGACAGTATCTTAACACTTCTTTCTTCCTGATACGTATAAAAAGCATGCAGTGGCTTGATGGATGCTGTGCAGTTGAATATCTCTGTTCAGCTGGAGTGACATTTTGCCGAATTGTGGTAAATGAGGGTTTTATCTCTGGCTTGGAGCCAGATTTTCAATCCTTTAATTTATTTGGGATTTTCTTTTGGCAGAATGGGATGTTCTGCTATGTGTGTGAAAATGTCTTTATTGACAAGTTATGAAGGTCAAGAGAAACATTCAGTTAGGTTTGTATTGAGAGATGTCTTCAGAAGATGAATAGCAGGGGAGCTAAGGGAATAGAAGTAGTCCATTTACAAATGCAAATTAAATTTAAACCTTCTTCAGATTTTTAACTGATTTTTTGTAACTGGCCATGCTTTTTTGTTTTCAGTTCTGACCTCTTTTCATGTATAATTCCTATTCTATGAGTCTAATTTTGTACCTGCTACTGAAAATGTTGGCGAAACATGGAATGATGAATAATCTCTTTGCAGGTGCAGGCACGATTGATAGTTTTGCTCCTGCTGGTGATTTGCAGTAGTGATTTTGAACACTAATGCTTCTGATTAGATCCACTGACTTCGAGATTTAAATACGTTTGGAAAGCTATATTCATGGTCTAATGCTGTCTCAACTGCACATGCTTTCCTAACTGGGTCCCAGGAGACCTCTCAGATAAAACAATCTGGTGTCATCTTTTAATCTCACTGTTACTGGGAGTTCAGAAGAAGTTTCTTCCATACCTCAAGAGTTGCCATCTTTTTTTAAACTGACATTATAAGATAGTTACTTATAATAGACTTTTATAAAATAAAAATGATACTGATAAAAAGACAATACTTCTTTTTAAACTTCCTTTATTGTTCAGAGGCATTTGCTATTTCTGCATCTCTCAAGAAGTTCAATATTGTGTTAATAATACAGAATAACTATTGACTGCTGTATTGTGGTATTGATTTCATAAATCCCATTGAAATTAACTTTCAGACGTCGATCTGGACACTTAAGAAGGCTCTCCTGACCATGCTCCAATATGTGACCACCTTTTGTCTCTTAATTAAAGCTTTCTGTCTTTTCAGTTTCTCTCAACAAATTAATCTGCCATAGTGTTTTAATGGCAGATGAACTTTAAAATGGTGATGTATCTCCACTACTTTTCACTTTCGTTTTTCTCAGTATGACTGTAACAGAAAGCATCATGTTCCCATGTTTAGAGGCACATTCCAGATTTTTTTCGTGTTTTTTTCAATGGCAAAACATTGAAGCTTTAAAAAACTTTTTATCTCCAATATTTATTGCAAAGTTTGCAGCATTTTTTTTTCCTGAATGCCATATAATGTTGGTAACCTGGCTAGAAAATAATTACAACAATCCATGTAACATACAGAGAACTATGCAGAAGATTGCATGGAAAACAGTTGAGCTGCTCCTTGTTATTTAACACAGGCAAAACATAGGGAAACAATACCAGTTTTGTTAAGTATGATGCAATTCCTGAAACACTGACATACAGGTATAGGAGAAGAATCTGATGTAGAGCTTTTATTTACGCAGAAGAATAATATTGATAACTATGATAGGTACTATGTAGGCAGATGCTTGAGGAGCTTATATACATAGGACAATTTATCTGTAGCTCAAGGTAAATAATTGCAATTTTTTTTTTTTTGCTTGTTTCTTTCAGGTTAAAATTTTCAAATTGATTTTAGGTCCATATTCCTGAAGTGTATTCTATTTTCCTTTCTTATATTTTGTGCCAGGCTGTTAGTCTTTTATGGATCTATAGTTTTGGTCTTTTTCTTAAGAAAACTAAAATATCTTAGTTTGTTCTTTTTGCTTTGTGGATAGTGCCTGCTTTAGTATAGTATATTGCATTTCTTTCCTCAAGTGGAGGTCAAAAAGGCCTTTTGCTTTAGTAAGCTGAAGCCTTCATTGTCCCTGAAAATGGACAGGCTATGGCCTGTTGGTCTTCATCCTCCCCAACAAGGACTTTGGTTTTTTGAAGCTGCTTTGGTGATGGAGGTGCGTGTGTGTTTACTTGTTACTGGAATTTCATTCACTGTTCACTCTAAGGTCATGTTGGTGGGTAAATTTGGGGTGGGGAGCATTTACACAATGCTATCAATATTATCATGAAATTTGAATTATGGCCCTTTGCAATATGTCACCATTGTCTGTGTCAGCTTAAGTCACAGTTACACATACAGGTATGTTAGTCTGCTTACTTTTTAAAATCTTTTGCAGTTCAGTTTCAAATTGAGAGAAAAATGGCCAAAGTGTATCCAGGCAGTTTTCACACAGAGATCATACTGGAGCTGTTGGTGAGAATCTCGTTTGGTTTGAAGGTGAACGGTATTAATTTTACTTTCGTACCCATCCAGTCTTTACTACCTACATGCTGTGAAACAGGTTTGAGATCAAAGTATTTTAGAAATCAACATGAAGTAGGCTGCCAGGCTTTGTAGAATCAGACAGTAGCTGTTTATTGGCTTGGTATTCTGGAACAGTCATCTGGAAGAAACCATAAAAACATGGCAGACTGTTAAGGACAGGAAGAGATTATTGGTACAGCATGGCCTTGATCTCTTGGTAAGTTGGATGCACCTAAACAACATGCATTTTTATACAGTCAGATTCAGGTCATAGCTTTTGAAACAAGGACTATAGCGTTTGACAGGAGACCAAGATTCGGAGTAGTCTGGAAACAGCATCTGTGGAAAGAAATCACGGGTGCACTGGTGCAGCCTCACCTTGAGTACTGTGTGCAGTTTTGGGCACCTCGATGTAAGAAGGACAGCAGACCATTTGAGTGTGTCCAGAGAAGGGTGACTAAGGTGGTGAAAGGTTTTGAGGGCAAGACTTAGGAGGAGCAGCAGAGGTCACTTCGTTTGTTCAGCTCGGAGAAGAGAAGGCTGAAGGGTGCCCTCATCACAGACTACAACTTCCTTAAGCGGTGCAGTGGAGGGGGAGATGCTGATCTTCTCTCTGTGGTGACCAGTGATAGGAAATGGGATGAAGCTGCATCAGGGGAAGTTCAGATTGGACATTAGGAAGAGGTTCTTCACTGAGAGGGTGGTCAGTTACTGGAAGAGGTTCCCCAGGGAAGTGGTCACAGCACCAAGCCTGTCAGAGTTCAAGGAGAATCTGGACGTGGCTCTTAGTCATATGGTGTAGTTTTAGGTAGTCCTGCAAGGAGCAGGGAGTGGGAGTCAATGATCCTTATAGGTCCCTTTCAACTTGAGATACTCTTATGATTTTATGATTCATCCAGCTATGATCTCAAGAAAAGAGATAGGCTGGCACTCTGAAGTGTTCAGAGCACTTATTTGCTGAGCTGTGACACCTGATTTTCTTTTAGAATTTCCATTTTGTCAAGGTGTGTATTTGTTTGTTCACATCTCTCCCTGTGACACTTGAGTGACATAAAGGCTGTCTACAGACCCTTTATGAAAGGCTCTATAGAGATAAGACTGTTGTCTTCTTTAGCCTTGTCCACAGGTGAACAGGCTAGTGTTATTTGTTTCCTGCCATTTTTCTGTTGTTGTTGTCATCCTTTTTTTCATTCATTCTGAAACCCATTGAAATATGGAGGGCTTTGGGGGATGATGTTGGTGTGGATACCAGAGTATAAGTAAGCAAAGAGAAGTTGTTACTATGCTTTGAAGTTACAGCCTCTGCAAGGGCATTTCCCCAAATGCAGGCTGGCCCTTGAAATTAATTTGGTCTTTTCTCTTGAACTTTCAAGGTCTTTGGTGGTTTATGGACCCCTTGAAGTTGTGCCTGGTTAAGGAGAGGGTACTATTGCTTGAGTCATGTGGAGAGTCATAAGGACAAACTAATAAAAGGGTCAGATTTTTTTTCAAAATGCATAGCAGGAAACTCAAATTCTTAAACACCCTGGAGAACCTAAGCAAATAAGTTATGACAAAAATGCCCATCAAATACTTGAAACAAGATGTTAGTGTTCAAGACACAGGAGAACAGACATGAAGTGCCTGGGAAAAGAAGAAAACCCACTGAGCAGCAATATGGCCCAGCTGTTACAGCCAGCTAGCTGGGGACTCAACATATGCCATTGCACTTTCTGCACTGCAACTTCCCCCTTTTTCCCTGGACAGGTCAGTTATTACCATTTAGAAGAGGGGAACTAACAGTATTGCTTTCATTTGTCTTTCTGATCTGCTTGCTATAATGATAAGGAACATATACTGACATAAATCTTTGTGGGAGGAAAAACTTCTGAACTAGCTTCTGGCTGCGCTACCTGTGAACTTACTCTCATCTTCAAGAGTTACTTCTAGCTTCACGTTGAACAAAACATCAGAGTGCTGTCAGGATAGCTAAAGTAGCAAGGAGGAACATCCATCTATAATTGTGAGCATCAGAGAGTCCAGGAATTAATGTGTCCTTGTGCTACTGAAATAGCTTCTTGATCTGCAGTGGTGTTGGCTAGTCATTCCCAGCATCTCTTCCCTCACCTCCCCAGAGCAGCTCTCTTGCCTTGCTACGCCTCAGCCAGTTGCTCTGTTTTTTCGTTGTGCTGGGGAGCACCTGGGGAATGGTGTCTCTTGTATTTGAGGAGAAGAAACTGAACTACTAACACTGACAGCTTTCTTTGCTGAGCAACTTGATTTTTTCAGTGAAAAAAGATGAACACAAAAAAGATGGCAGTATCATATGGGTGCTAGCTCCATATGGCTGACCCTTAGAGAAAGGGGTCTAATTATTTTTGGCAGGGGCTTATAAACCTAAATGGCTTGTGTTCCCACTGAAAATACAAGTGTGAGGGTCTGTGGTAAAAAGACAAAACAAGAAACACATGGGTATTTTGGAATCCTACAGGTGAAGGAATAGAAGCTATGCAGTGGCATTTTTGGTGAAGAAGTCTCATGCCTTAATTGTCTTGATGATTAGTCATACTCAGGGGGATGAGTCAAAAGCATCCTACTGAGTGGAAAAATAATGAAGAAAACAGAGATATGGAAGAGACTTCCTGCAAATTCCTTTCCTTTGCATTGGTTTGTTAATGGTCAGCACAACTGTTGCAGCCTTGAAATACAAGCTTCTATCATCAATATAGAGAAGTCTTTTAAGTTTTTGTTCTCCTGACAGCGTTACTTTTCTCCTGATAATTTTTCAGCTCTGTAAATCTGAATTCTTTAACGTTGTGTCTCCAAGAAACTTACTGTGTCATATAGGCCTTAATAGCACTGATAGCAAAAGGATGCTTTGTAAATAACAAAGATGCTATATCAGGCCAGCCTCAGCCCTGATGTTATCTTTTGACCACCAGTAACTGTAACGGAGATACACCCACACTGTCAGGCTCTCACTTCCTTGGTTTTTAAATGCTATCAGCATCTTCCATGGCAACTCAATTTTTCTGCTGAAAATGCCTATGGATGACTAATGCATTGTTAGTTTACGTAATTCCCCTGCTGTAACTGTCTTAATATGGTGTTATAATATGACCTATTGTTCCGCGGTGTTTAATTCTGTTAATTTGCTCTATTTTGAAATTGGGTTACAATGCAGCAGAATACCATGAACAGCAATAGCTAAATCTTTTCCTCGGCAGTTGCTACATCCCTGCAGGCATTTTTTCTTAACATTTGTGTTTGGTTTGGAACCGCTTCTATCAAGGTTATAATTCATAGCTTGGTGTTGAAAGTACAGCTCAGAGACATTCCGTTAATGAAAGACACACTTCCGGCAAGCAAATGTCCCTGTGTTTTCCAGAGAAGTCTTTGAAGGACACAGTAAGTAGGAAGCAAATTATTTTTTTTTAACTAGTTGCATGTTGTAAGACTGTCCTAAAAATGAGAAATGTCTACATATAGGAGACAAGTTATTACAGTTACAGTCAACAGCACTTCTGATAACATGATGCTGTTGCTTTTTATAGGACCAAAGATTTCTTGTGAACTCAGAAGTAATAAACTGCTCTTTCAGCACTGCTCTTAACAGCATACATCTTAATGGTAGAGCAAACTGTGAATAACACTGATCTGCAGAGTGTGGAGTAGTTTGCTGTCACATCAGAGTTTGATTACTGTAAAATACTTCACTAGACTTTGGACAACCATGTTACATTGTTAAGATGCTGCACAGGGGAGGAATTTCACAGACACCTGCATGAATAACTCTACTAGTCTTAACCTCTAACATGCTGGGACCAGGACACACAATATTTGCTAATCCTTGTAGAAAAGATGATGAATGCATAATGATGATAGTATTTTAAATCACTGCATCAAAATCTGAGCACCTGCCCAAGCCCTGAGAGCACATGGTAAGCAGGAAGCTACCAGGAGAGCCCAGCCTGGCTCTCTTCTCAGGAAAAGCCACATGAACAGAGCAGGGCTTTTGCCACCTTGCTTGCAGACATGTTTCCTGCTGTCCCTGCCATCTGTGATGGTAACCAGTAAGCCCACCACAATGACACACCTTGTGTTGGGTTTCATGTTAAAGACACTACTTATAAGCTTCCTGTCACATCCCAGTTTCTCAGTACACTGACTCAGGTTTGCTGATTCCCAGGTCAAGATGAAGGTGAAATGACACCACGGATCCTTTAACTTACAAAACTCAATTTTTATTTGCTCACAGCAACAATTGGCACGCTCACCACCAAAATTGGTGTGCTCACAATAAAAATTGGCATGAGGCTCTGTCAGTAAACTGTGTAATGTGCTAACCACACATCACCAAAGATGTACTACAGGCCTTGCTTATTTGGGAATCAGTTCAGGGAAGACAATAAGGAGAGCCCTCCTGTTGAGTCACGAGGTTCAGAGTGGACCCCCTTGCCTTCTAGACTCCTTCTCAGCGAGGAGCCTAGGGGCAGTTGAATCCACTCCTAGTCCCAGACTTGGTCAATGGTTTGTGTCTAAAGGGATGAGGTATAGGAATTACGGAAAAGGAAAAGGGAAAAAGAGAGAGAGAGAGAGAGAGAGAAGAGAAAGATTTCACCAGTGCTGGGTCCAGCATTGGTTCAGTCAGCTAGGGGGGTGCAGTCAGCCGAGGGGTCTGGTTCTGGTGGGCTTGTGCACATGGGGCTTCAGTTTGTGTCCTTTTATCATCCTTGCCCCTCCTGCAGGTGGGCACTTGAACTCATTAGGCTAATTAGGTAGTCTTTGGGCCTTGGGCTTGGGGGTCATTTGGGGAGTAGCTTCCCCTTCCCTGTTGCCATGCTTGGTGAGCTGCCCTGTTCAGCATATCAGAAGAACACAACAGAACAGGGAGCTGTGCACCCTCCAGCACAGCCCTCCCCCTCGTGTTTCTGATGGGCACTGATGGGCTTCTTTTCACCTGTGGTTCCTTGCTAGGCAGAGTTCCTTGTTATGCAGAGTTAGTTGTCAAGCAGGACTTGCCCCACTACAATGTTTGAGACATTAACTCCTTCATTCTCTCACACTTCCTTGGGCAAATGCAGTTCTTCTGTTTGACATGCATCTCAACCCCAGATGTTCAAAGACTGTGAATTAGTTCTCAGAAAATATTTAACTGTCTTCTACTTTTGAACTTCCTTAGCCTGTGTTTTCATGATTGTTTTAAAGACATTTTAATTAACAGAAAAGCTGAGATTCTAGTGTAATCCCATAAACACAAGACCTGATGCTTTAAAGAAAACAGATTAAAAATTTGTGGCACTGACAGCAAGACAGAGGGGTGTCAAAACTGATTCCTTGTTTAAGAGACTCCAAAAAGACAAGCAGAAGGGAAAGGTGAGATTTCTAAGATTAGGGCATTATTTCTGCTGAGAAAGGCTGCTTCCTCTGTACGGTTAATAGGAACAAATGCCTGCAAAACACAACCCTATTTCACTCTAGATACTTGGCCCATCACTTCAGGACTAAAGGATTTAAAGAAAATATTAAATGTGATTACTTGGGTACTTTACTAAGTTGGCTAAAGCTATCCTCATGTAAACAATGCTGTGGAAGCAGAGCCCAGCCACGAAGCCCATCCCTCCATCTGTAAGCAGTGAATTTCTATATGTTTGGTTTCAAGACTCTGGTTTTAGCATTTTGATGTTTTGTCTTTAAAGGAAAGGGAAAAATTGGTGTTCTTATTAAGCTGATCCAGCAACATGATACCTCATCCTTCCTTATGATCTGTGGTTATAAGAAATGCTTTATTATTTAGAATAATAATGACAATAATGACGACAGCAACAACAATATCTACCTTGATTTTTTTTTATACTAATTCGATGATATCAACTTCAATATGGCAGGATGCGAGGGTAATTTTTGAAAAGAGAAGACTGAATAGCATGCTTGAATTTAAATTTTTTTTTAACCTTACAATGTATATCATTATTACTATGTGTTTCTGGCACATCATCTAAAGTGTCTGTTGTAATGATTCCTGTTTTCTGCTTTAAAAAACAAAACCCAACCAAAACCCTTTATATTTACTTGTCCTAAGATACTTCAAAGCTTTGCCCCAGTTGTTTCAAAACTACCACAAACTAGTTGCTCTGCCGGTTAAAATACATATTGTGTCAGAGCTTGTCTTACAGGGCAGTGGGCTCTTCTAAACACTTGGCAGTGGTCCAACTAAACACTTAAATACCTGCTCCACATTTAAATGTTCTGTTGAATCATAGCACAGTACTCTTCAGGATCAGACTCTAACATACAAGTACATTTTGCAGAGAGTATTAGTGTCACACAGAGGGTACATATGCACAGGCAGCTGTGTGAAGCTGTCAGCTTTGGCTTTGAGAAGACATGTATGAAAATTGACATGTTTGCAGTATCTGAACACCAGTTGTTTATTAGACAGCTATGAACATTGTTGAGCTGGAGGGGAGATAATGGCTCTGAACTTGATGGCAAAACTCGCTTAAGTCAGCATTTCACCTTAAGTGTCTTAAGCAGTTTGCTCAGGCTCTGCTTTATACCCTCTCACTACAAGCTCTGTCTTCACTGAGGAATTAGTAAGCAGCTTCTGTGAAATGACTTTGAAATTTCTGCTTGTGCAGCAAAAACTGTGGCTATTTTTTGAGCTAAATAAATAATTCACAGGGAATAATTCATTAACTGAGTTCATCCCGTTATTTTCTTTGTATATATGCCTCACACTTGCAATAATGACTAGCTGTGAATTGAATGAAAGTGAGCCCCTCTGAGTTTTAAGTATCATGTGTTCACTAGGTCACACTTTGACGTTATAGCTGGAGATGTTTTGTGCAAGGCATTGCTTTCACTGCTTTGCCTTAACCTTGTTTCTACTCTTTCATGTAGTAGACAAATAGTCTTTCCCATTAGACTGGTCCATAAGCACAGCTTCTGCCCCATGATGGCTACATGTATTAGCATTTCCAGTTTTAAAATCCAGGTCAGCTATATCACACTTAAATTGTAGTGAAGCCCTCACTTCCCAGCCCATGATGAATACCTACTATTAAAGTCCTGCTGAAAATCACTTTCTATCAATCTGAAAAGTTAAATGTGTCTATGTAAATTTATTTGTGCTGTGCTTCCATTTCCATGGAATATTCACAAGACTGAAATTCACTGTCTGTAAGTATTAGCAGCAATAAACACAATCATTCCAGTATTCAGGGAAAGCGACTCCAAAAGGGGAACAAGCAGTTTTTGAAGTAACTCCATTTCAGTTGGGTGACAAACTCAAGACAAAAAGGGTTCTGTTTAATCTGGTCCCTCTCAGTCTGTGGGTCTGGCAGAGTGTTTCCTACAGGCAGTTTGAGAGCTTGTGACTGAACTAGAATACGCTCCAGCTAAGATCACAGGTTCCTCACCTGCTACAGCTGCTTTTTCTCCACCTCCTCTAGTCTCAGCATTTTTCTGCAACAGAATTCTTCAACTGGTAAGAGGAGTTAAACTGACAATAACCAACGAGTGGAGCTACTTGCTGCCTGCTGCTTTCAAAGTGCAAAGTGGAAGAGAAGTTAACATACAAGCAGACCCATGTTAGGAAAGACTGTTGTTTCACTTGTTTGGTAGGAGCATAAAGGGGAAAGAGCCTTGCTTTATAACAAATAGTCACAGGAGAGGTAGGTGACTTTTGACTTGAAATATATTTTCCCTCCCAGACCTCTTTGGATACTAATATGGATGGTACACATCTACCCACTGTTCCTGTCATAAGGTCAAAGTTGGATCAATAGCTTTCCTACAGTTGATGAAGTGTCACTATCCAGGTGTTTTCCTGGAAGCACCAAAGCTCAGTCCTGACTGATTGCTATCCTAACCTGTTTGCCATCTTTATATGTAGCTTGCTGCTTCTCAAGGCTTCACATAACTGAGTGGAGATGATGCTGATGGACTGGACTTCGTATTGAGCAGGAAGGCTGCTGAAATGAAGTCTCAAGCAAAGAAAACAAAGTCCATTGTTGCTATTTGGCAGCTTCTGCTAAAAAGAGCAGGGGAATGGAGTGATGTGCAAAGGATATTTAAAATGAATGCACAACTTGCCTCTGCAGCTTCAGCTAAGGAAGGAGATGATTGAAGAGCTCAGTGGGGATATTCAGGAAGAGTTTGTCTTTCCCTGTTGACCTGCTCATAGAGGTCCAAGAAGTGCCTTGAGTTGTTATCATGGATGCAAATCAAACTGTACCTGATAGGGCACCTAGGATAGTGAGGCACAGGTGACTGTGCCAGGACAAAACTTTGGTCTGACTCTTTCTAGCTCAGTTTAACTCTCATTTCCAGCAGTCCCAACTCCAACAACTAGCTCCAAAGACAGGCTTTTATTTGGTCTGCTGCAGCGTGTGAAGCAGACAAACCCAGGTATCCGAGAAGAGTTACTCTCTCTCTTGCTCCTGATTACACATAATGAACCTTCTCTAAGGAGTGGGTCTCACCCTACAAGGTTGTGCGAAGCAGCTTTTTTTTGAAAAAAACTTTACTTACACCAGGGCCAAGTTCTTTACAAAGGGGCAAAAAGCAATGTGTCATGCCTTCCAATAAGATGAGTGATAGGAAACTACTACCTGTATAGGAAACTCCTTCTGTTGCACAGGCTAGGCATTGCTGCTTTAACATCCACCGGCAAGAACACTGTTATTCCCTCCAGTCATCCCTCGCTTGTTCTTTCTGTGACAGCAGATGGGAAGCAGGACACAGAATACACCCTGAAAAGAGCAATTACATCCTTATCTTTGCTTAATCTTGATTTTTCTGCACCTTCTTTGGTAATAGTTGATTGGTTATGCTGTGTCAAGCAGATGCTTTAAAGAAATCTGTTTATGGGAGTGCTCTGTTTGCAGCTGGAAGTGGTTTACAATGGCAAATGAAAGGACTGTCTTCACTGAGATGTGCAGACAGGCCCAAGGTCACACTAGTCAGACAGAAGACATTCTCAGTTAGTGAGCCAGATCACTGTGCTAGCACAGCCAGATTCACAGAATCACAGAACAGTTGAGGTTGGAAGGGACCTCTGAAAGTCAACTGGTCCAACCCCCTGCTCAAGGAAGACCACCTTGAGCCATTCCTCAGGACCATGTCCAGATGGCTTTTGAGTATCTCTGAGGACAGAAACTCCACAATCTTTCTGGGCAACCTGTGCCAGTGCTCAGTCACTCTCACAGTAAAAATGTGTTTCCCAATGTTCAGGAGGAACCTCCTGTGTTTCAGTTTGTATCCAAATTCCCAAATTAAGGCTTTGTTTCTTGGACTAATACTGCTGGCCACAATTTACCTGTAAGTAAGTGTAAGCACAATGTTTTGATGTACCTGCATGAGCAGAAAGAGTTGGTATCTTTTCTCTGTTTTGGTGAAAGAGAAGTTGAAAGAATTATCTGTCATGATAGAGAGAGGCAGAGGGAGGGGGGGGTCAGATAGGCTTGGTAGGGAAAGGGTTGCTTCTCTGTATGGTCCAGTCCATACCACCTCCAGGCTGGCTGGGATTCATCTGATTCCTGTCAACTACACACCAGTGGGTGCTGCTGTTGCTATTAAACTCCAATCTCACAGTGGATTTTCTTCATCATGTCCCAGGGATGCATGTTTAGTTTGCATGCAATTTTAATATGCCATGTTTTTCTCATGGTGGCTTCAGAATAATACAAAGGATATGTGCCAGACTCTAGAAGGTGAGAGCACAGGCTTTATGA
The DNA here is from genome assembly GCA_013401275.1 of Pandion haliaetus. Classification (NCBI taxonomy): domain Eukaryota; kingdom Metazoa; phylum Chordata; class Aves; order Accipitriformes; family Pandionidae; genus Pandion; species Pandion haliaetus. Next base: position 58,526 of record VYZV01001423.1, on the reverse strand, counting down.
TTACAGTATGCAAACCTCCTTCAGAACTTAGGTAAAATCTAGGGAAGCTTTGCATGAGAGCAACACATCATATTTATCTGCAGAAGTGCCAGATAGACTCCCTCTCAGCAGAACTGATACTGCCTGGTGCAGGACAATAGCAAAAAGAAGTCCTCCACAGGGAAGATTTACAAAACCCTGAGGTACAACATCAACTTTGAACAAGCAAAACCTGTGAGAATCTGCGCTGTTTTCCAGGAATCAGGGATATCACGTCAGGGAGGCATACAACAGGCAAGGGCATATGTATGCATCCTTCACAGACTGACGCGGACCTGTTGATCATAGAGGTCACCAAAGGCAATTTCCTCATGATTTCTAATTCAGAGATACAGTCCCTGAATTAGTGGATAAAAAGAATGAAATGACCCATTACTATGTGTCCATTCTGCCTCTGCTTCCCATCTGGCCACCTTTTAGCATAAAAATAGTGAAATTTCTCATGCATGCCATCACCAGATGTTCTTGACCCGGACTGCCAGAATATTTGAAACTGGACTAATTTTTCCACTAGCATGAAACTTAAGTTAATATCAGGTTTATATGAGGACACAAAACACCACTGAACTTGAATGTTTTGATTAAATGCAGGCTGACTTACATTTTTGTCAAATACTAATAGCAGAAGCACCAATTACTTTTTCAAAATAATGAGTCCAGGTATATAATTTGCCTCTAGATTTTAAGCATTTTAGAAACTGGAGAGGCTTAGTTCTCCATTTTGGCTGAGGGCTAGCTCTGACTGCAGCAGTTCCCTTCAGAAGGCACCAGAAACAAAATTAATATTGATAAATGGGTTTCCTAAAGAAAAGAGTAATATAAGAAGATGTCACATTTTTTTTCAGATCTGCCTGGAAAAATAGCATACAATATAATAGCATAACTTAATAACCTAATTTCTTCATTTTTTAATCAACCAGAGACATGTTGTTTCATGGAAGAAATACCAAATTGCTTCCCTTTGCTGAGGAACATCTCAGGAATGCTGAGGAGCATTATGCATACAACATATTATAGTAAGTTCAATGCGCTACTGGGCTGGCTTTTTGCTAGAGTGTGGACTGTATGCCAAGATACTTTTGACTGGATCATGGGAGAGCAAAGATGCTTGCAAGAGCATTTTTTTGGTATTGCTACAAACACAAAACCCTCTTCTTTTATCTGTGAACAGGATTCTGGGAATGGGTGCCTTCTCTGTGTCAGTAAAAACATCTGTTTCTCTCCATTGTTCTGCTGAAGAACATTGAGGAAATCAAGAGGGGAGCATGTTATGATGACAAAGTGGCCATGCAGACTCCTCTTTTCAGTATCGGCAGCAGCAGCAGCTGTTACTGCCTATCTGAAAGACAAGATTTGTTACAGCAGCAGCCAATTACACTGAAAGCCTGTTGTCCTAAATTGGTTTGCTTAGCTAGGCAAAGGCAGAAATTGGTTAAAACAAAAGGGAGTGAGAGGGATATGGCTCCTCATTTATTATGCCACCTATTTTGTATAAAGACACAGAAGAGGTTGACATGCCACTGGCAGCAAGTACACAGATGAGTGGTGCAGTTAGCACCATGCAAGGACAAGCCCTGCTCTTATGCATCACACCTGGACACCAACCAAAGCTCTGAGTATGAACTGCTTCCTCACAAATGGTATGTTATTTCCCAGTCATACCATTTGGCAGCCTTGCTGGGGTTTCTTCTGTGTGCAATGAAGGCTAACAAGGGAAGAAGCAACTCTGCCTCTCAGAGTGTAGTAGGAAGTAAGCTTGTGTAGCCACACAACTGTCCTCTCTATCACTTCTGGAGACTCTGTTGCCATCTTGCAGCTGTGTCTGACGCACTGGCATTTCCTTGCTGAAATGTAAAGAAGGTGCTGTACTGTTGTGAAGAAGGCACTAACGCAGTGATAACTGATGTTTCATGCTTGGAGGCCTTCTTCTGTGTAAGGGGTCTTGAACACACACTGAAGGGGAAAAATTCTTCAGGTGACTGTGGTAGTGCAAGACCATTTCTTGTGAGCTATGCCAGATAATAACAATTTTTCCATTTCCACCACTTCCAGTCGTAACTCTGTGATGCTACTGCAAAATAAGAAATGGTCAGGATAGGTGTAACTTTTTTTTAGTTCGCTTCCTTCTGAACCTTCTAAAATTGAGCTGCTTTCTGTAATCTCTCTCTTAGAGGGATGAAGCACCGTTAGAAAAGAATGAGGGCTTTTTGTGTGTCTGCTTTTTTTAATAATGACAGTTCATTTGGATGCTTCAGTTACACATGTTTTCTGTTAGACGGTGATCAAACAGTTCCTGGGCAAAATCTTGAAATTCAAATGCAGGTGATATAAAACAACCCACTGATGGCATTATTTTTGTTTGCATTTTTCATCCGTTCACCATACTGCCTCTGCATGTCCCAAACAAGATTTGGATCTTACTGGATTAGGTCCTTACAGATACACAGTATCTGCCAGTACACAGTTTGTGGTCTGAGTAATGAAGAAAAACTGAGGGAAATGAGGGAAAACTCATTTCACTATCTGTGAAGACAGGACTAGAAGCAGAAGATACTATCATGTCTCCTGAATTCTATGTGATGTCCTTAATTGCTGGAACACCCGAGTCCATATTAACAGCTTGCATGGTTGCATATTAAGGTGATGTATTCCATCTCCTGAAGAGCCTGATGGGTCTTGCTTCAAATGAAATGTTACTACTTTAAGGAAAGGAAAGTGGGTTGAGAGAGCAAAGCATAGATTCTTTTGCCTCTTTCTTCATCTCAGAGTGGGTGAGCTGCATATGGTATTGCAGAGAGCTTTGGCAACACAACTTCTACCCAAGACAGTTTGGAATATGATGCCAGTAAAGTGCTTTTCTAGCTGTATACCTTTCTAAAGAGCTAAATAATAATGATAATATCCTCCCATGTTTTTCAGCTCAGGAATTCACATAAATTCCACCTGAGAAATACATATTGCTTAATAGCTGAATTAATTTCTATTCTCACTTTTAGCAATATCAATGCTTTATTTTTTATACTTCTCAAAAGCAGCATTCCAGCAAAACTTCTCAAAGAAGAAAGCACAAGGAATATGGTCTTTAAAATACTTATTTTTTTTAAAGCAACAGTTTATCATCATTTATTGGAACTGTCAGACCTTTCCACAAGGTGCATGCTTCTCGCCCTGACTGCTTTATTGCTGCTGCTGTCACTCAGCATTTATTAGGATATTAGTTTCTTGCATTGCAGTACCTCTGCCTGAACTTTCTGAACCTGAGCCTGTTACACCATGGTACTCTTTGCACAGCTGAATATGAATCACAGGTTTCCTAGAACCTGTGAAATATTTGGGTATCTATTTAAGGATTGTCTAACCTGCAGTATTAAGGGAAAGCAGTTTTATCCCAAGTTAGAAAACGAAGAATGAAACCCAGTGTTTGCCTTACTGCTTTTCTATAGTGATACATAGATTGAAAAGTCTTCTGGTTTCCTTTTGAAATTGCTGAAGTTTTTGTTATGTGTCTTGAAAACAAAGCCACTTCAGTAGGACTGAGGGTTATTCATACACGAGGGGGCTGAATTAAAGCTAATAGGCATATTTTATTCTCTGTTACTCTGTCTCTGAGCACTTGATTTTGCAGGCTTAATGCTCTTTAAACGTAGGAGGTTGGTGGGTGAAACTTAGTGTGCATACATGAATACACATGCAAAATGAGCAGTCTGTGGTTCTTAAATCAGTGTCCTGTTCTCTTGATCCAGAGCTGTTATGTTCAGTTAACATTTTTCTTTGTCACTTGTCAAAAAGTAATATTCTAATTCCAATATTTCTTCTTCTGTATTTGCATTGGTGAAACAGCAAAAGGAGGATGCTTGGGCACAAAGCAGGCATTTTTAACAAGCAAATTTAGTTGGTGCTATGTTGCAGTATGGTACAGTTGCAAATCAAATGAAACCTACAGAAATAATTTATGCTTTGGGGAGAAAATGCTGACCTGAATCCTGCAGCTGGCTCTCCCAAACACAAGTGTAGTTGTTGTAAGACCAAAATGAGAAAATAATTTCAGTGCAATGGTGAAAGCCCATGTTTTGTGTCTCAGACTTACTGGCAGTTGTGCACTTTGAGAAGAATTGAACAGTCTAGTGCTGAGGTTGCCAAAGCACTCCTCATGGGCTTTTGGTGGGTAACCTCACCAGTGATAGGGATGACTTCTTGTTATGGCAGCTCTGCCCATCTCTTATAACTGACCTGCATACCGCTAAGGTCACAACTTCCAGAGTTAAACAGCTTCTGGTGGAGGAAGAGCCTTGAGAAATCCAGGTTAGTAGTATTCTTCTTATGAACTAGAGCTTGGTTAGTGATAGCAAGCAAAAAAAGGCAAGTTGTCTCTCAAGCTGGAAAGTGGATAATGTTTTGTGGAGATTATGATCACTGTTAATGAGTTAGTAAAGGAAAGAGATAGCCTTTGTACCAGCTCTGCGGAGGACTCTCACCATTTGTGACTTATTAATCCAAAGGGATGTGAGAAAATCTGGGTAGCCTTAAAGGCATGGAAACATCTTTCCTTAGAAAGTATAACACATGCCATGAATTGCCTCATTCCTTAATATATTGAGGGGGCTGGCCTTGAACAGCCTTCTGGAGAAAGGGGCATGGGCAGCTGGTTGAAGGTACATTCTCATCATACTGTTTGAAACTTCAAGGAAAACTCTTCAATGCCTCATAGTTTCAAGATGGACATAAAAGAAAATATACGGAATACTGGTCTACCCTCTTCTGACATTTCATACCTGTCACAAAAATCAAGGTGATGCATAGAGTTATTTGCCCTATAAGAGCAAAGATGATGAACAAGATAGCCCCTACGAAAGAAGATCCTTAAAAGTACAATTACTTAATTCTGGTAATGAAGCAGTATCTGACTTTGGTCACATATTTATGCATTAATATCAAAGTCAATTCAGTTGCCTTCCTGTAAAATAGGCCTAAGTGAGACCTTTCTGAGGCTACTGATATTTTAACCTAGGAGAATTTAAAATTATTATGAAAACTAGGCAAACCCTCGGTACCCAACATCGTAATAGAGAACACTGAGGAGGAGATAACATTAATGGCTATAAATATAGATCAGATTAGAGAAAATACAGCTTCATGAAGCAGATCATGAAAATGGGAAATTTATTGTTTGGTGATAATCATGTCAAATACTGTGTTTGGAATAAAAAAATGACAGAAATATTTTATGAGTACTAATATTTTAATTGTGTGAAATAAAGCAAGGATAACTAATCTACTGCTTCATGCTGTGATGGCTAAGGGTAGAATTGCACTTCTCATGCATGGTGATAAAGGACAGACATCTGTGCTATGGGATTTGTCCTCTATTTACTGACCTTTGTTGGTGACAAGTATAGACAAAAAAACTTGGGTTTTTGCTGGCTAATTGTTCCATTTCTATATTTTTAAAGGACTGTAGTTACATCCCCTATAACTGTGTGATACACTTGTCAAGAATGTGTTTGTGCAGGGCCCACACTGTATGCAAGGAATTGGCCTGTGCCACCTTCACTGTCCTAGACCTCTGGTGGGACTGCCCATGAGGAGAATTGAACAGAGATGCTGGGACAGAATTTGTTCTGAGGACTAATTCTGGTAATTATTTTGGCTAGACTGCAGATGGCTGAACTTCTCTCACGTTTGCCTGCTGAACTGTGGTCCTGATCCTTCTGAGTGACTAGAAAGTTGACTGCAAGGTGACTACTAGTGTCATGGGAATGTAGACTTCTAAGCTCCCTCCCCTTATACAGCACTCCTGGTGCAGACATCTTTCTTTTATGCTAGAGCCAGTCATGTGTTGACCACCACCCTTGTTCCCTCATCTGTAAATACCCCCAACAATCTAGTTGTTACAGCATGGAGGTTAATCTTTTCCTCTTGCAAAATTGTGCTCATTTATGATCATATAGAATCAGAGAACAGTTTGGCTTGGAAGGGACCTTTAAAGGTCATCTAGTCCAGCCCCACCCCCAGTGAGCAGGGACATCTTCAACTAGATCAGGTTGCTCAGAGCCCCGTCCAACCTGACCTTGAATGTTCCCAGGGATGGGACATCTACCACCTCTCCGGGCAACCTGTTCCAGTGTTTCACCACCCCCATCGTAAAAATTGTCTTCCTTTTATCTTGTCTAAGTCTACCCTCTTTTAGTGTAAAACCATTACCCCTTGTCCTATCACAACAGGCCCCACTAAAAAGTCTGTCCCCATCTTTCTTATAAGCCCCTTTTAAGTACTGAAAGGCTGCAAAGTCTCCCTAAAGCCTTTTCTTCTCCAGGCTGAACAACCCCAACTCCCTCAGCCTGTCTTCATAGGAGAGGTGCTCCAGCCCCTCTGATGATTTTTATGGTCCTCCTCTGGACCTGCTCCAACAGGTCCATGTCTTTCTTGTACTGGGGAGTCCAGAGCTGGATGCTGTACTCCAGGTGGGGCCTCACCAGAGCAGAGTAGAGAGGGAGAATAACCTCCCTGGACCTGCTGGCCATGCTTCTTTAGATGCAGCCCAGGATTTGGTTGGCGTTGTGGGCTGCGAGTGCACAATGCCAGCTTATGTCCAGCTTTTCATCCACTAGTACCCCCAAGTCCTTCTCAGCAGGGCTGCTCTCAATGCCTTCATCCCCCAGCCTGTGTTGGTACCAGGGATTGCCTCAATCCAGGTGCAGGACCTTGCACTTGGCCTTGTTGAACCTCATGAGGTTCACCTGGGTCCATTGCTCAAGCATGTCAAGTTCCTCTTGATGGCATCCTGTCCCTCAGGCACATCAACCACACCACTCAGCTTGGTGTCATCTGCAAACTTGCTGAAGGTGCACTCAGTAATGTCTGTTTCTGTGGTGACTGGCTGGAAAACACTAATTTTTGTGTCACCAGCTGTGAAAAGGGACCCTTTCCATTCCTTTTCTTCTTCCAGCTGTTTTCCACTGTAGAGTGAGGGTGCCCTTTACTGAGCTCTGTCCACAGGATAATAGAAATTTAGAGAATGGGTGTGAGTAACCCAGTGAGTCTGGTTGGTAGAAACTGAACCACTGTTGCATCCTGATTGTATACTGATTTCATCCCATGACAGAAGATTGCCTTGCGCGTACAGAAATAAAACCAGTTTTCAGTCTAACTGGCAGAACCAGAAGAGCCCTCTCTGGACTGGTGTTTGAGCACACGTTAAGTGCATGCCAATTTCTAGGCAGCTTTGCTGCTATAGCTTTAAGGCAGAGTAATACTTTTTCCTGCCTACAAGCATAATCTCCGTGATGCTAAGACAAACTACATTTTTTTCCATGCCCTCATTTATTCAGGAAGGACCACGCTGATTCCAGCTGAAGGTCTGTTAAATAAAAACAGAGGTCTTCAGGCTGACCTGATCTGTGCCTGCTGTCATCAGTAGACAAAAGCATAGAAAGGAATGCTGTGGCCTGCATGTCCTATGTTTGATCTTGACTTCCTGGACTGAACAATGGGGTATTCATTTGCAGCATTGTTAGCCATCTTCAGCATAGGCCTGAGCCAATCTTACAGCTCGTTAGTGAAACACGTTGCTTGTTCCTGCACTTGGTCCCCAGACTGGATCCAATGTTTGGAATGCTGGTGCAAGGTTTTTCAGATGCAGGCAGAGGCAGAACTAAGACTTGGTGCCAAAGCTAGCAATAAACTTATATACTAAGAAGTCAGGAAATGTGAATTTTAGTGCTGCCTTTAGGATAATGGTACCGCCAAGCTGGCTAAACTGTCAGCCAGTCTTGTAAATGACAGCTAAATTACTGAGCAAGTCTGGAAGATAGTTCTACAGTTTGGAAGTATGAAGATAATCACAACATGCTTTGATACCCCCTCCTGAAGTTAGCTTTGTAAAATTTAGATTAAAGCTTTAAAGCAGATCTCATAAGTTTCTCTTTTTCATGCACATTTATGATTATTTAATACTAGAACTGTCAGTGAAGCTTGTTTCTTTCCTGTTTTTCCTAGCTGCATATTTCTGCATGATACACAGGCTTTCTAGATAAGTATGAGGCTGTCAACAAAGAGTTGGTAGTACAGGAATAATACAGGCCTTGGGAGGGATTAGGCTTAATGCTTGGAAAAAAAAGCACTGCATGCTGAGGAGATCTTATTCTAAGGAGAGTAAGTCACTTAGTATTTGGCCTGCAGGTGTATCCCAGATGTGTGTCAACGTGCACCAAAGGCATCCCTGTAGAGTTTTCTTTTCATGGCTGTTGCATTGCACAAGAGCTGAAAGAAGCAATGGGAGGTGGTGTCTTAGAAGAAAGCAGAGCAAAAGCAGGAACAGGAATGGACGTGTCACCTCTACCTGACTGCTGACAGATGACTGGTTACTGTAGGTGTCAGAGGGAGCTGAGTGGCAAGGAGAGCTATGAATCTGGAAAAAGTGGTGCCTTTGATTTTGGCATGATTTTCTGTCAAGCATGAGGAGCTGCGGGTGAGGTAGCAAAAAGCTACAGATTCAGGAGGAGGGAAAAAAGGCCAGGCTGCTTGGCCAGGGGGAAGAGCAGAGACTGAGGCTCTGCTTGGAAAACAGGAGAGCCTGCTGGAGCAGGTCTGAGTAGAGGAGAGACATAGAGGAGGGACGAGTGTCTAAGGTAAGCCAGGAGGACACGCGCGAAGGTGAGGTCAGGGAGGCAGGAGGATGAGCCGCAGGAAGGGTTTGGGGATCAGAAAAGGAGTCACACTGCAGGGGCATTGTGACCAGAAGGAAAGAGGTGGCATTTCTTGCAAAGAGATTAAAATTGTATGCCAGTCATCTGGCAGTGTGGAAATAGAGAAGAACCACCTGCTTTTCAAAATGTTTTGTAGGAAGAAAGGACCAGGTGTGGATATGTTTGTTGTTCATCCTATGATAATGAGCCTTTCTCTGGTCTTTGTCAAAACATTTTCCCCATGTTTTTACAGTATTTACAAAATCACTGATTAGTGATGTTTTAGATGTTGAGATACAGGAAGCTTCCAGCTTTGCTTATGCCCAAACCTCAAAACTACCTACAATCTTAAATTCATGATACATGCTGGGTGCGATTTCTGTAGCCTCCCAAATGTACTTAGCTTCAGTCCAGACTCTTGCCTGTTTTTTGCCTTTCCGAGCCATTTTTTTATTTTCAGACAAATGATGTGTCCCAGTGAAATGACTATCAGTTCTCCTCAATAAAGTCATGGCCAAAACCATGTAAAAATCTTTGACTTGAATGCTGTTAAGAAGACAGGTTATTGACATTTTGGAATAATTTGCACTCCTTAGGCTAGTGGCATTGAGCTAGCAGGGAACTCGGCATTTTGCAAATATCTCACACCCAGGGAGAACCCAGCCACTGGTATATTAGTATAGATGAGATTGTTTATGGCAGAGGTCTTAATTGCCAGAAAAAGAAAGCTCTAAACAAGTTTTCTGGGTGTGGTTTTATAATACAACTCTGTGTTTAACCAGTAAGGGCTGGTTAAAGTTTTTGGCATAGTAGAAATGTGATAGTCTTTACTCTCCAGAATTTCCTTTCTATTTTTCCCTTATAAAACTTTTTCTTTTTAATACAATTTCAGCTTTTGTTTTCTGAAAATAAAAAAGGCATTCAAAACTTATGCATTTCAGCCTGTTGTTGGTTTTTATCCCCAGTTTGAAGGTTCTTCTTTTGATTTAATTTTTTTTTATTCCTAGGAAAGAAGACACTTAGAGTGAAAACCTTCTAGTTTTGTTTTCCATCCACGTTTCCCATATCCTCCCGCACCTGCCCAGGACTAACCCTTCCAAGGAAACAGTCTGCCCAAGAGCTCAGTCATCAGCAAAGAACCAAATTTAGAATGAATTACTAAGTATAAGCAGGAACAAAATATTTTAGGTCAGCCCCTCAGTACTGCAGTTCAGAAAATCAAACTAAAGTAAGCTTCCAATGAGAGCTATGTCAGCAATGCTGCATTATCTGTGTTCCCCCCCGACTTTCGGACTTCGTATACTGTTTCTGGCTCGTATAAGGACAGTAAACACCACTCATGTCAACCACTTCCAACCAGCCTGCTATCTAGGTGACAGACGTCCTCAAGCATTTGGTGTGCTTTGTCTTCTGCAACTATGATTCATGTAAGGTGGGAAGGAGAGTTTTCAGTGCATGCTGCACATCTGAGCTGTCCCATTGCTGTGCCGTGGCTAGGACACATGGGCTTTGGCACACACAGAAAGGAAAGAGTTTCAGACTTGCAGGATGATAGTTTCAGCTGATGGTCTCCTCCAGGACAGTCTGGTTTCACAGTAGGTGTCTTTCTGCACAGTTCTCTGCCCTTGCTATTGCATTCCATGGGGAACATGCTGCAGATTGTCTCCTTTCTTCTGCGTGTCCTCCCAAGCAATTGTGGGCTTGGAGTTGGGTCAGACAGTCACACGTCAATCATCCAGAGGGGAACATAACATCTACAGCTCTTGAGGATGGCACTGGTTCTGACACGTTTCGTAGCTGTATCCTTTGTTAAGTGCACAGTGAAGGGCTGAAGCTTGTGTTTATTGGGAGACTGCACTGAAGAGCTACTACTGAGCAACTACTGAGCTCTTCTGCCTGTCAGAAGAGCTTTTGTTGTAATACTCTATTTGACATTTGCGACTCACCTAGAGCATTGCAAACTTATTTAAAAAGAAGAAAACTGTGAAACCTCTCTGGTGTTGTGTAAACATTAGTGACTGGAGGTTCTTTTTTGAGTATTTGCTGTCATTAAAAAATAAATTTTAAGACATATTTCCTTTCTGTAGCTCGCAGCTGATTATGTGATCTTCTCTTCCACTTTCTTTTGCTACAGTTCCAAGCCTCATCTATTTTCATAAGATCACAAGCTCAAATATTTGTACACTGGTTTCATTAGGACTTCAGCATACCTACTTGCCTACTGAAATTAAGATTTTTACTGACTTTTAGAGCATGCCTGCAGTTGTAACAGAGTAGCTGATATACTGGCAAAAGGAGTAAAAAAATGAAATGCACTACCTAAAAAGTAGAAGGCACAACCAGCCTTGTGGATGGATAACTGTTAAACACGAAAATCAAGCCATTTACAGAATTAATATGTATCCTCTTGTTCACTGGCCCCTTTCTGATTCAAATATATATGTATATGAGTAAGTAAAGAGTATCGAGGTGAGAAAGTTGTTTTCTTCATATTTCTGGCAGCTGTTGTTTACAGATTATGACAAAAAACTTATGTGTCTGATATTCAAGAGCTCAAGTCTGTATCAAAACTACTGTATCTGTCACACTGGCTTCTGCTTATTGCATTTGCCTGTCTGCATGCATTAAGTAGTCATGAGTAAGCAGAAACTTTGACAAACTGTGCGGTCTGTCCACTCATTGCTAGATAATGGCTTACACCGAAACTTGACAAGAAATGTAAAGTGAAGACAATGCTCTTCACCCTTCCTGTCTTGGTCTCTTGCTCTCTTAAGCAGCCTTGACACTTTTAAGACCCTTTCTTGAATTTAAGCATAAAAGTACCTTTGGTTTTTGTCCTCCTTCCACCTGTTAAGTAAGCTTCAGAGCTGTGGTTGGAAAACCTCTTCTAAATTCTGGCTTAAATATATTCAGTGCCTATTTGAACCACTTCTTCTTGTGCCAACACTCTCCTTTGACCTTAATAATTCTGTTCTTCTGCTGATTTTTAGTCCAAATCAATTTACAGAGAGCAAACATAGCCTCTCCAGACTTGACTTTGCTAAGCTAAACAACTCCCAAACTTCAGTCATATCAGCTTAGGTAGGCTTCACTGTATTCCTTCTCCATATATGTTTCCATTTTCATTTCAGACTGCCTTGAGATTGTTGCCCAGAACTGAACACAAGAGTTCACCAGCATTTTTGTGCAATGCCATTTTCTTGCTGTTCCTAATAGCATTTCAGTCACTGCTGTTTTCCACAGACAGATAAGACATTTTTTTATGTGGAGCATCATACATGGTTTACTCCTGACAGCAGCAGTCTTCTGTGTTAACAGGAGTGTGAACCGCAAAAAGAAAAGCACTAACTCCTCCAAGCCCTCTTTTCCTGCTGTGGGACGTTTCTGCAGCTGAGCAAGGCCTCTAAGTGTTTAACTTGATAATGTGCACTTGCATTCATTATGTGTGCTGCATATTAAAGGACACTCCAAAGCATCTGTACTGAGCTGCTCGTACATGAATTTTGTTGGCCCTCCCCTGGTTTGGGAGCCCAGGCATGGCCCTTCTCACCAGTTCTGTGTGTTGTGCACAGTCCTTTGAGCTGGAGGGAGTCTGTAGATATGCTGCCTCTATGGAGTGTGTGTCTTTTACATGGCCCCTGGGCTCAGGGTCTTCCTGGGCACAGCCTTGCACTGGAGCCTGCTGTGATGTCTTATGGTTCAGCCTGCTTGGATAGGCTCTTGATGTGACCCTTCTGGTGAGCTCTGCTGCAGAAGGAGCTCTGGATAAGGATGCCTTGCACGGCAACTGCTCCTACCCTTTCTGTCCTTGACTGCTGCTGCTACAAGTAAGCATGTGTTTCTGTTCTTCTTTTACCTTGCAGCACATGCACAGGCAGGGTCAAATTCCCACCTGCAGTTGCATGGCAGAGTACTCATTGCTTCACTTTGCACGTGACTTACTAGGTGACATAAAAGACCTCTTAAAGGTCCTGAGATATTTGGAGCAATGTCAACCAATGAATCAGAGTATGTATCAGACGTTTGCTTTCTGAAAAAATAGATAGCTCTCCCTGAGCATCAATAGCAGGAATAGAGAGAAAATAATAAGAGAAGGCTCTGGGGAGACCTTATTGCAGCCTTTCAGTACTTAAAAGGGGCTTATAAGAAAGATGGGGACAGACTTTTTAGTAGGGCCTGTTGTGATAGGACAAGGGGTAATGGTTTTACACTAAAAGAGGGTAGATTTAGACAAGATAAAAGGAAGACATTTTTTTTACGATGAGGGTGGTGAAACACTGGAACAGGTTGCCCGGAGAGGTGGTAGATGTCCCATCCCTGGGAACATTCAAGGTCAGGTTGGACGGGGCTCTGAGCTTCCTGATCTAGTTGAAGAAGTCCTTGCTCACTGGGGGTGGGGCTGGACTAGATGACCTTTAAAGGTCCCTTCCAACCCAAACTGTTCTATGATTCTATGAATAGAGAGCATATTTCCTTCACTTGAGTGCTAGCAGGCCTCGGTGTAGCTCTGATGGGGTACTGAATACACTCTCTTGGAAAGGTGGAAGTGCTGTGTGGCTTACAGATAATTCAGTACCTATTTCTAAATACTAAAGTAACCTGTATTTATTAACTTAAATTTCATGTATAGCCACCTGTCACCAATTCCTTAAAAGCCATTTTTCATAATAGGATATTCCACCCTGCAATTTTTTCTGCTAATTTGTAACACTGAATACAAGAAGATACTGAAGAAGGATTTGCTACCTATGTGTAATTGGGCCTGTGGGTGTTCAGTGTACAGGTATGAAAGAGTAACCTGGTTACTGACTGATGCTTACTGCCTTTGTCTTTGAATATGCAATAGTATTGCTATTACCCCAAGCAGATGGAGATCAGCATAAATACATACCATTTTGGAAAAAGATCCACTGCCAGAGTAGCAGTAGTGAGCAAGGTTTATACAAGTATTTATGGCCCAAATCCCTGCAGTTTTATTTGCTGTAACTTCCTGGCACATGAGCTACTGCAATTGTAAGCCTCTCTTCTCTCACGTAAGAGAGAGAGAGAGGGAAAATTTCATCCAGAAAAGTCCTGAAGTAGTCCTATAAACTGGAATTTTTTTAAGAGCTTGGATTCTTTTTTACCTGTAGAATGTTTTTTAAGGTTCTTTTATTCCAAGTGAATGCTGCTTGCTTTTTTACAGGAATGGAGAGGGGGTTTTTATGGAAACATGCAGAGTAGCCTCAAACATTTATACTGTTGTTCTTAGTTTATGCATATTTAGGAGATTTCTTTAGCAAAATACTGATCTGCATACTGCTTACTCTCTCCTTTGGTTGGAAGAAAACAGTATACACTTGCTGAGTTTCATGTGACAAATAAAATACAAGCTTGTTTTCAAAAAAGAAATGTGGTCTCAAAGTTATTTTCCATTTTATGCAGTTTAGTGAGAATTAAATAATATGCTTCACATTATGGGAACACGCAGAAAACGTGATGGCAGAGTAACAGCAGTGTTTGAGGTAAAGCTGTTTAGCCCTTCATCTCAGGATACAGCATCCTTGTCTCATAAACAAAAAATACAGAGGGTGTAACTGCAGAGAAGGAAAACAAAATATGCCCATGGAAAATTGAAATAAGCATTGTATCTTGGCTTCTTTGTTTGTCTTTTATTGTTGGGTAATCTCTCAATTACTAGAACATACTCTCTCTCTCCAGCTGTGCCTAGCCTTGTTTTGGCTTGACTATAATTAATATAGGGATTGAACAGTTCCGAGTCGAAGTGTTAGTACTTAGGTCATGTTCAGCCACTTTCTTCACTTAACTTCATGAGTGCATTATTAGGGCAGTGAAATTTCTTTGACTGTAAATGCAAGTTTTATCTACATGCTTTCTCCATATGAAATTAATGTTGTATTGGCATATGTATCTCATTTGAAATTGTATTTATAATAAATTGATCTCTCTTTGCATGTCAGTTTCTGATTGTTCTCTTGGCTTCATATACTGCTGCGTTGTTGGCATGTGAATGTAAAGTTAAGCATCATCTCCACTTTCTTAAACAGGAACATGGTTTAGTAGAAGAGATAGTCAGGAGGAGAGTAGGGGAAAAGAGGAGAAAAGGGTGCTTGAGTATGCAGTGGTAAAATCAGTTGAGTGGCTACTGGCTGCTGTCGTATTCCACTCATAAAAGTTGCAGGCAGCATTTAACATCAGAGCTAAATTCCTGTAAAGTTGACACCTTGACATCTTAGACTCATGCATTAATTCAAGGCCAGATAGGCTGACCTGATGGCCAAATTAGGCCTGCTGATTTAATTTGTATTTCATTGCTCCTGAAGACCGACAAAGGGGATCAGCCCTATTGCCTCTAGGCTCTCCTTGCTTGGAAAAACCTTGTGTGCATGGGGTGTGGGTGCTGTCCCACGCTGTCAGTTCTGAGGGAGGCTTCTCACTTGGTTTCAAAGCAAGTTCAAATTCTACTTCAGGCTAATAGAGAAGCATGTCGAACCTGAGGCATCCTGACAATCCTTTGCAGGTTGTCACTTTTCCCATGCCCTGTTTTCTCTAAGTCCTGGTCCACAAGCAATTGTGTTAGCAATACTTTTAACATTTATTACCAAGATGCTGCCTTAAAGTTTATTGCAATCTGGTGCAATTAAAGGGTTGGATCCTCCTGTCATTCAGCTCTGTGGGAAGTGTGATACTTCCTCGTTTCACACTAAGCTTAGTCACTCTTCAGACAAACAGGGAAAAGGGACATATGTTCGGCTCTGGGTAACTGAGATAGCAACCAGGGCACCTCAGAGTCAAGGGGACAGACGGGCTCAGCCTCTGATGCTCTGATGTGTCATCTGGATTTGCGGAGTGTCCACAGCATATGCTTTGGGAGGGAGAGCAAGACATAAGTCAGCCCTGAGTCCAGCCTGCTGTGGCCATTATTATATTCTTGGTTGGTCATGGAAATGAAGAGCCTAAAGGCTGTTGAGAGTTGCAACATTGGATTAGTTCCTCCAACTGCAACCATTAACTTTTTACTTATCTGTCACTGGCAGGAGCCTACCCAAAAATAAGAGTGCCAGAGCACTAGGTTTTCTTTCTACACTACTATATCTTCTTTTGTACTCGGTCCGAAGGAAAGTCGGGTTGCGATGAATTGTTTCAGGGTTAGCCCTTCCAGCATTTTCCTTTGTCTCTGCTAAGGGCCACAGTAAATTGCACTGTGAGTCTTGCTTGGGAATACTCCTGAGGTGTGAAATGTCTCCAGTGGGCTCAGTGCACACCAGGCAGAGTCCTACTGCCTGAATCTCCCCACCCCTGGACCTCCTCTGTTGGCAGAGGTGAGTCAGTCTTGTTGGGACCAAGCTCTGTATGACGAGTACCAGTCTTTGAATCTACCTCTTACTAAATGTCTTCTCCCAAAAGCTGGAACGAAATGTAGTTGTAGTAAGGGATACAGCAACCATTGGGTGTTTAGCCAAGTTTTAAAAGAGGTTTGCTTCAGTTTCAAAGAGTCGGTACAAATAACATGCTTAATGCCCGTTGTGTACAGATAATAACATGAAGCTGTGACTGAATGCAGAGGTGGAGCACTTACAAGATAAATAAACCAAAACCTCTTGAAGCCTTGTGAGAATCCCAGTATTCAGTGTAGCTGGCATATACAGCTGTCTCCGAGGAGACAAAAATCAAAGCGTTGTTCAGAGACAATGACAAAGTGATTACAGAACGTGTCCTTGGATATGACTACCCTATGTGCATGCAAAACATTTATGACTGCCACTGTGTGCCTGAAGATTGAAACACATTTGAATATGTGCCAGTACTGAGGGCATTATATGACTTTTAAGTTATAGATAGTATTGCCATTTAGAATGGAGGGACGTAGTTTTGAGAATCTCACACCTATCTTAGAGATTTGATTGACAGTTTCCTGTCCAGCCTCATAAAATTCCTCTGCTCTAAATTCCACCAGAGATTTTTCAAAGAAAACTTCTAAAAATGGTTGCTGTTAAGTCATAACTAAAAAACCAATTATCCTGACTAGTATAAATAGCAGGTATTGTGTTTCACTGAGATCATGACATTAGTGTGAAGATAGCATGAAAATAAGAGCAGAGGCCTCATGTAGTATAAATCAGTGTCGTTTTACAAAAGACATAAGAATGGCTGTAGTTTGTCCAAACCAATGTCTGCGCAGGCCTGCTGGCCTTTTCCATAGTATCTATCTGCAGATGCCCAGGAAGGACTGTGAAAACAGGACTAACATCCAGTTATCCTGCTGCTGCTACAATTTCCAGATTTCCACAAATCCATGGAGCTTCAGTGGTTTATGCTGGACAAACATGTGACCCCCTTCTTATTTTTTTTTCACTCAAAAAGAAAACATTAGTTCAGCAATAAGGATGTGAAAATGGAAACAAAATAACCTTCCTAAAGTACCTTTTTCAGTTGCCTTGTAACAACTGGAATTAATTTTTGTTAGTTGCTGCTACTATTTTTAAGATTTGCAGCTGCAGAATACATCATTTTCCATCAAAAGGATGAGAATACCTATAGGTTTTATGTAACTTTAATGCAGAAGTAATGCTATACAGCTCTGATATCTAGAAATATTTTATAATAACAATATTGCTGCTTAGAGAATGTGGCCTTTAACTAATTTGTTTAATATCTCTTCTGCCATTATGACACCTTCATAGCTTACTGATAAAATAACACCATTAGCACACTGTGCTACAAGCCACCATTGCTAGAGCTCCCACGATGCTGCAGCACAGTATGAAACTAAAAACCAAAGTAATATTCTAACAGGTACTGTCTGGGTTTACATGCTGTCAGCTTGCATTGTTGATTGCAGTGGGGCTTTGGTTGCTTCTGTAGCTGGCTGTTTTTCCTATTTTTACATTCACAGAGTTACACTCTGACCTTTTTTCTGCTCCTGCCCAGTACAAGTTAATTGTGGGGTTAATGTATTTGTGGTGATTAGGGATATGTGCCAGATGGCATAGTCTGCCTAATGTTGCTTAATTTACACATGGAGTTTCTATGAATTAAATGACCTTAAATGTCATCAGCTTTTTAATTGTAAAATAAATCAGACTCCCAGGGTGTGGAGTTCCTGGGTGTTACCACATATGTTAGTAAAACCTCACACGAGGTCTTTAAGCAATCATCAAACAGTTCCAAGTGCAGACAAGTCACTCAGACTGTGCTGTTTGCACCAGCCAAGAGTCTTACCATTTACACATCTGTGGACCCAGTCCTGCCTATGGATGTGCTTAATTACTTTACCTCCAGGTTGCTCTCACCATGTGACTGTCTGCTAGGTTTGTCATGGACTTCAGACATTTATCAGGGTCAGATGTCCAATCTGTAGTTTTATATTTTTAAACTTACCTTTCTTTCTTTTTTCTTCAAGCTTTTTAAGCCAGTGCAACTCTATTTTTGATTTTTTGAAATACCTAATAAATGTGTATGCTACAAGAAACATTAGATTGTGATTCAGTGCTGCGGATAGATAACTTATCCAAAAATCATCAACTAGGAAAATGATGGGAATGCCCAGGATTTTAGTATGGCTAATAAGCCTATTAAGAAACAGTTCAAAAGAGGAGAGGGGGGAGGAAAAAAAGAGATTAGCTCCGTTTAGTTCTACCAGAGTCTCCCTTATGCAAACTAGAAGTGATTGACAGCAGTAGAGCCAGCTTGTTCTCATGATCACACAACCAGAAAGAAAAGCTCAGGCTGCGCTGCTTCTATTGCACTATGTGGACTCTCAGGGCTTCTGAGAGGGTGACCGCAAAGGTGGATCTTGAGAAGCCTGGCAGAATCCACTCTGAGAAAACGATGACTGTAGAATGAACAAGCACATCTCTCTCATCTTGGGCCAGGTCCCTGACAAGTTTCAGGTGTTGCTGAGATCCATTTGATGCATGGCTCTTGCAGAGGATATGTGGGCAGCTGGGGACTGCTGGAGTTCTCCCAGGCACATTTCTGAGCTTAGGGAGAGGGTGATTTGAAGCTAGAATACCTGAATCAGTGCTGGCCATTCATTGCTGCATGACATGGCATATTATAAGCTCACCAGTGGCACTACATATGTGCAAGCAATTTAATGTGTCATTAGATGCTTCTGGTGCAAAAAATATCTGCAATTAAGAGACCAGCTTTTCAGGTTCTTTTCCCCAGCAACTCTGTCAGGCCCTAGTTCAGAATCGTTTTGGAGCTTTAAGCTTTCCTTTACAACCACCGATTATGTTTAGCTGTTTATGGAGTAAGGGAGGATTTAATGAGATCTATCTCCATTTTTCTTCATTATTAAAAATAACTCTACAAAAGACATGTGCTTAAAGTGCTAAGTGTGTTAAAGTGTCTTTTTGAGAAAAGGCTTACATTTTCTAGTGAAAATGCTTCTGTTGCTGTGTATAATACTAAGAAAGTCAACATTTGTGCTGTTTAATTATGAAAAACACTGCTAGGATGCAAATACGCAGACTGTGTATTGCATTACCACAGATTGTGGCTCATACCTGGGATTCCCAGTCACAGCAAGCCAGTTGTCTCAAAGCTGGCAGCTAAATAGGCAGCCACCATCTCCTGCACTTTCATCTAGCCTGCAGAAAATACAAAGCTGGTGCAGCTCTTGTGGTAGTGGCACCCAGACTCAAACATAAGTGGCCACTCCTGTACACTGCTTGCAGACTGGAATGACCTGATTTTCACAGTCCATAAACATCAGCTGAAAAAGCTAGTCAGTGGATAAGATCTCTCATCTGCCTCAAGTTCAGTGGGGAAAAAAAAAAAGTAAGTCCCCTGGCCTTCTAAAGGAGAAGCGTCTGAAAATTTCACTGGATCTCTAGTGTGGTGGGACCAGCCGACAGAGCTAGTGAGAAAGAGAGTTGGCTTGCGTTATCATTTGGAGGTCTTGCAGCCTGGGGAGGAGGCTTTGGGGATGCTCCTGCCTGCTGCTGTCCTGGGTGGCTGTATAAGCAGCTGTGTAAGCGGCTGTATAAGCTGGGGCTGCTGCCCAGCCGGGGCTCTCTGTGCTGATGCCAACCCTCTGGGTACCAGGGTGTCCCTGGCACTAGTGCACCCATCTGCTGGTTCACTTTTGCAGAAGGGGCTGTGTGTGAGGGCACTTGCCAAGGGAAGCCTTGTGCCACTGCATCCCCTTTAAACATCTCTTATCCCATTGGGATATGGCTTGATCCCGTTGCTGTGTCTCAGCCACAGTGGCTGTGTGTTTCCCTACTGTATTTGTCTGAGCTGTAGTGACTGTAATTTAGTGATTACTGTACCTATTTAATCTGCTTAGAGAGTAGAGAAGGAAAGTTAAGAGGTGAAGATATTTCTTTCCAGAAGATTTCTAAATGTGCTTTTTTAAACCTCTCTATTTTTCTGCTGTGTGAAGAAATGAGGAAGGAGAAGAAAGTCTAGCTCAGGCTGTGATAGAGAGGTATATGTTTCTTCACCCAACAACACTGATTAAGTTGGAGGCAGGAAGACTTACCCATTTCTACACTGCTGTTCCAAATTGGTGCCACCTGCCAGAGGAATTGAACCTGATAGATTCCTTTAACGCCATGAGATGCCAGTTGGAACACCATCACCATGGTGAATGTTTTTCTCTCCAAAATTGTTTTTGCAGCAGTGAAAACAGGTAGAGACCCTCCTGTTTTGTGAGGCCAGAAAGACTCAAGTAGAAATTGCCAGACTTAGTGTAATGAGGATACAATCACTTGGAGCAAAATGCCAAATCCATGTAATGCCGGCTGTAGTGTGCTAAGTGCTGGACAGTGATGTCTTGGCCCTGACTGAGCACTGTGAGTACCTGCTTAAGTTCAAACTGTGTGTGAAAGTGCTGCCAAGCAAAGTGAAAGTTTGTTTTGACCTCTGTTACATTGGCTTTTTAGTTCACTTCAGTAGGGGGGAGTCAGAGTGGATCCTTCAAAACTCATTATACCTAAATCCTGAACATTAATGCTAGTATTTTTTTTCTTGTTCCCCTGTCCGCAAGCAGTGGGCTTGGATGTCTGCATTGCTTTACTCTTGAGCTGATAAAGTCTGATTGCTACTTAGACTATGTTCTTCCCCAGAAAAGGATGTTTATGAGGACCTGTCTTTTTAAAGCATTGGCCTGACATAACTCTGCAGCTGTGCTGACAATCCTCAGTAAAAATCATACTGATCATAGAGCTAGATGATCTTTTTCTTTTTTGTTCCCAATTAATGCATTTATTAGAAAGTGATTTTTCACCTGGGACTGGAGAAATCAAATTAAAACACTTGCAAAGATATGAGCCAAACCTTCCTTAGAAGGAAAAAGAGTGGATAAAATCTTCCTGAAAGTAAGCAAATGCAAAACTTTTCAAAAAAGGTTTTGCAGGTGACCTGTGTTAAAACAAATAGATTAAATTAGGGTTAGGTATTCAGGAAATAATCCATTTTCAGCAAAATAACAGTTCTCTTGCATTTTCTTGACCTATTTGTCTCCACTATCTAGAAAAGCTGAATAGAAATTAAATATCCTATAGAAAAATACAAAGCATGGCAGAGGATGATTTGAAAACCACCTTTACTCTAGATTCTACGTTATAATGTTAAAAAAGCAAAGGAAGTATTGCAGTAAGCTATAGAACAAATACAGAGCTTATGGAGAGCTTTTAAAAAGCAGGAAACTTCTGGAGATTAAGTTTCTGTAAAACCGAGCTCCTAGTAAGACCTGTTCAGAAATTGACTGATGGAGCTGAGTGTTGCTGGAAGATCACTGCTTGTTGTTCTCCTTGGGTTGTCTCCAGATCAGTGCACATTTCCTGAACACGTGAGGTCTGTGTCCTGTACCCAAACCCCCAGAAGTGCTAGGTCTCCATCTCATGTACTGTTGTCTGACCCAGATTCAAAGGGATCCATGATGATAACATAGCAGCACCTGGGACTTCAGGGCCTTCAGGTGCTAGGGTCTGCTTTCCCTCTTTTGCTGTCGTCTTAGAAAATGTTCAAGCTGAAATAGAAGCTCCTAAATTCTTGGAGCTGTTTGGAAATACAAGTGATGGTGCTCCTGAAGCAGTTTTTCCTCTTAACACTTCCAGATCACGAGAAATTTCCAAAACTTTGCTCTTGTTCAGACCAAAAGCAGATCCGAGCTTCAAATTGCCTCTGAGCCAGGGATACCTGGTTGCAGACAAATCTGCTTAACATCCTGTACCTTGGAACAGAAAGTGAGAATATTTTCTCAGCAAACAGCTTTGCTTATTACTCTTGCCCCAAAGCTTTTTCTGCCACTGCAAAATGGTCACACAAACACAGTAACATTTCCCCCCATTTTGCACAAAATTGAATTACCAAGTTTAGCACAAGGAAGAGTCTAACACTGTGTCTGAATCCAGGCTCCTTTCACCTCCTCCATCCTACCTCCCTTTAGGCTGGGGTGTCATTGACCCAGTACTTTTTCTTGGGTCTTAAGTCTAAGTGTGTGGTTTCTTAAACCAAGACCAAGCTCCCATTTATCCCTGAGTGTACTTCTGTGCAGTTTAGATACTCTGTGATCTTTTGGTCCACACTGCAAAGCTGCTGCAGGGAGCAAAGTTTCCATTCCAGCAATGGATAGTCTCATCCAGCTTCTGCTTAACATTTGCTAAAATACTGCCCGCATTTCTTCTGCCACAAACTATTCTTAGTATCATTGTTCTGGGATAACATCCCCTTACTTGAAGCTGTTTCCTCACTAGCGAAAACAGAACAGACTGATCTGAATGCCTGCGCTGGGTTTCCTCATACATCATGGATGGCTCCAGATACATCCTTGCTGCAGGGGAAGGCTGTGCGTTGCAGGGAGCACACTACTCCAGTGCATGCTGCAGTCGGAAAGGGGGGACGAGTATGACTGGTGGAAGCAGGCAGCTGTTCCCTTCCTTGGGATCAAGGAATAGGTGTTTTGCCCAGGGCTCAATGTCTGTAGTTGATAACCTGCATTATTGGGAGGGATAACCACTGTGCAGAGAGATGAAGTAGGGATGACCTTGTATGTTTGTATTGGCACATTTCACCAAATCAATAAAATGCAGTCACACAGCCTGGCTGTACAAGAGATGCCTGCAGCATTTTCAATCTATTTTTCATTCCTACACAGGAACTAGTAACCTCACTGTCCTTGCATCTGTGGCACTCCCTGGGAGAGGGAGGATTTAATGCATGAAACATAACTCTTTCACATCAGTGGGCTGTACATAGAGGAAATACTGAAATGCTATTGCATACCAGCTGGAAAGCAATAGAAATAGGTTAGCTGCCGAGAGAGGGCTGCAGACAGAAGTTCAGAGTGAGAATGAGGATGACATCCAAAGGAATTGCAATTGTTGGCTCTAAAGAAGACACTGCAGCCATGTTAACAAAAGCTGGAAGGAGGCCTGCAACAGAAAAAGGAGTGAAGATTAAGCTGCTGATGAAAAGCTAATATACACACCTGTACATTGGTGAACATGGATAGTAAAAAAATGTGATTTTGTGCCTAAGTGTGGTGTTGAACTGATTTGAATACAGCCCTTCTATTTTTTTCCCAATGTTGTGAAATTTCAAAGCTTCAAACATGGATCAAATTGCCAAAACATCATGAAACCAGTTTTAAGCCACTGAGAGATTAAGGAGAGTGGGGGGAGAAGTTTAGAAATGCCAAAATTTTAATAGTCTTTTAAGGCCTGTAGGGTGTAGTCTAGCTGAGTTTTTCAAATGCTTCGTGATAACCATAAAAGCTAGAATTGTTTTATTTTCTTACTTTCACAAAACAGAGAGTGAAAGGGACCTGAAAAGACCTATTCATACATGTTCAAAAAGAGTTAAAGGCTAAAGTAATGCTACTTGGAAGAATGCAATTGTAAGGAGACATTTTGTGGGAAGAGTATGAACAATACCTTGAGGAAACAGGAAAACCTGGTATTTTTTCATCTCTTCTAAACCCTTTGGAAAGTTGTGCAGTAGTGTTTTTGCTCAGAATGTCTTCTGTAGTTATGAAAATAATAAATTGTCAGAAATCTTTGACCACTGACCAATGTCAGCCTGCTCCTTTGTTCAGATTTAGTCAACCCTTATTACCTCTGCCACATACTGGAACCATGCCAAATTTATTCTTGTGATCCCACCTTGCTGCAATTTCCCACATAGTGTCATGGAGCTTCATATGTTCTTCTACCTCTTTATTTGTCACTTGTATTGAATGATCCACCTTGCGTTATCAGAAGAAAAATCACTGAATGTTAAACAGTATTAAAAATAAAACCTTTGATTTAGCATTCACTATTCTGGATTGCTGAAATATCTTGGCTGCAAAAAAAGACTGAGATGAGTGTCAAACATATTCATTGTTCTACAAGAGAAGAAACATATTGATTGAAGGGAAACCAAACAAAAGCCCAAAGAGTAAGTGGGAAAATGACACCTTTCTCCTAACATGTGCTAAACAGACCTCTTGTATGTTTGCAAATGGTTTAGGATCCTAAATTTCCCATTCAGAATGGGAAGCTGAGGTTGGGGACATACTGATAGAGAGGTCAAACCATAGTTTTTACTGTAGGAAACATGTTGAGATGAACAAAGAGCATATGGGAAAGCTGTCCTGACTCCGCTTTGAGTCAATCACTATCTGGTTATTAGCTGTTGCTTCCGTAAGTTCACATCTGTTAAAAACTGGGGCAGCAGTGCTTGCCAGAGGTGAAACCACCTATGTGTCCATCATGTCCATCTCACTGAATTTAGCAAAACTGAAAGCAGAGTTGCCCAGATGTGAAACAGGCTCAAGGAGAGTTTATGTCCTTTTCATACTTCCTGGAAGCGTCACCACATAAAAGAAACAATCAAGGAAAGAAACAAATAGTGCATCTTTTCCAAGTATCATATTCTGTTGGTTTTGTTTGGGGTTTTTTTTGTTTATTTTATTATTTTATTTTATTTTATTTTTATTTTATTTTTCCACCTACCAGAGGTCTAATTCTAATGCAGATTATTGATAGTGACTGTATTGTGTAAAGAGCTTAAATAAATCTTGTTAACTCACTCAGCCCCTGGCTATTGTATTGATTTTAATATGTGGTAGCGACCTAATTCTGTCCTACTTATTTTTTATATCCACAAGGTCAGCCCTTGCTATGTTGCTTCAGGGATTTCATCAGGATGCCCCAGCAATTTTGCTTCTTAGAGGCATGATATTATACCCACACAAGAGATATTACTTCACAAAGCCAAGCTGGACTTGAGAGCTTCTCAAAATGCAGCTTCAGTCAGAATCAAGCAGTACAAAGTCCTGGTAACACCTCTTGCTTTCCACCTGGCAGGCTTCACGTCTGGGTTTGCAGTTTACAGGTTTGCCATTTCATGTGGCCTGGTTGTTTGAGCTTCACTTCTGAGGTTCTTGGGCTGACCTGAGTTTGGAAAAGGAGTGTTATAAAAAGTTAGAGCCCTTAGTCATCAAAATACATGCCTGCATATGTATTTTGCAGTATTCCTGAAGAGCCCATGAACTTCACTGCTGTCCTGGTCAACCTGTGAGGCACAAATGAAATGGAAAAGCAGGCAGGATGCACCTTTAAAAATGTAAGAGTTTTTCTGTAAAATAGTTTCCATGGTAGAGGGAACCCTTTTGTTAACCAGGATGTCTGATAAAGACCAACATCCTCCCAGGCATAGAAGGGCAATTGGCAACCTGCACAGTCAGGGCACACTCATGAGCTACTCGCCACATGTGGAAACCTGTGGGCTCCTGTGGCTGTCCTGCCTGTACAAAACACAGATGTGTGTGGTTTTTCTCATGATGACAGTAAAGTAATTATGAATGTATTGTCATTTTGGGGATGGGTAGCATTTTTAGGAGCTCCATATAGATGTGAAAGCCCCAGTTATAATCTCAAAAAGTGAGGTGCATTTGTCACTAAAAGTGTTTTGCAACCACACAGTTGAATTAAGGTTCTCTTAAAATTCAGAAGGAATTTTCATGTGATTGTCAATCGATTGGAGCCCTAATTATTGTCTTCTTGGGGGGCAAGAACCTTGAACTTCTTTTAGGACAAAGGAAAAACTAAACCACTGCAAAAGCCTCAGTGAGAAAAAGAGTGAAAAAGGCTTCTGGGTCACCACAACGGGAGAATGTAATTTTATCAGATTTTGATCATTTCATGCACAGAAGTTAAGGTCACCTGACATCACGCTTTCATAAAGAAAAATGATTGGGAGGATTTTGCAACAATGAACACTGACAACAGCATCTCCTCAGAGAATGGTCTTTTACCAGCTGTGAGATGGTAAGAGAGCACAGCTGGCTTGCAGTAAGGCATGTGTAGTGTGCACTTGTACTGCCTGAGATGTAGCAATGATTTTTTAAAGTACATTGCTTATGTTTGCATCAAAGCACTTTGTTGACTTTAACTTAAAATCAGCAAATAAGCTTTCATTTCCATTGGCTAATTAGTTCTTCAAGTTGTTCTGTGAATGCCAATCACGCTTGCCGCCACAAGTCCTACAGAAATAGGCTCTGGTCCTGCTGCTAGTCATGTAGGACTCTCTATAGGCCCTGTTACCAATTTGGGATCTTAGTCTAAGTAAGAAAACACCTAAGCTTGTGAGATAATGCACAAAACACTGGCACACCCAGATAAATGTGAATGTGTGCCAGAGTCTGCTAAGTCCGCATGCATTACTGGGATTTCTGATTCTGATGCAACTGGATTCAGGCATTCAGTTCTGGCAAGAAAATGAAGGAAGAGCAGTTGTGAAGTACCAGTCTTTTAATAACTCTGCGCTGTCAGAGGTTTTCCAAACAGGAATCAGAACTGGAGAGATACACATCCTTGAAATAACTTTTTTTTTTTTTTGGACAGATACAGAACACTGGGCTTTTTTCTGGTTTTGGGGAGGGCTTTTTCCAATAAGAAAATCTCAGGATGGCCTGCCTGCAATATATTTAAGTTTTTCTCTAGTATTCTCACCGTTCTGTGTCCATCAAGTTTGGTAAAACCTGATGTGGCTGCCCAGTACTTAAGACTTGCTCATTTCTGAAACCTGGTGACTGCTTTAGCCTTACTTCTGTTCCCAGTATGGGGAGCTTGTGCATTGCACTGTGCATCCATTCCAGCCCCTGCCTTCCTGCAGGTGGGAAGGCAGAAATGCTTTCTCACTGCTGCTTTTTACAGAAGGAAAGCTGTTGGGAAAGCTCTTTTCAGTAATCTTTCAGGTACTTGACTAAAGGTTTTCCTTACATCAAATTCAGGAATAGCTGAAGTTCATGGTGACATGAGTGCAAACCAACTGCTATATAATCAAGGAATATAAGAACAAACTTGTGCCCTCATGAAATCCTATGCAGTGGTCTCTCTGAGTGTCCAGATACATCTTTTGGTTTTGTTAATTTTCTGT
Organism: Pandion haliaetus; assembly: GCA_013401275.1. NCBI lineage: Eukaryota > Metazoa > Chordata > Aves > Accipitriformes > Pandionidae > Pandion > Pandion haliaetus. The sequence goes on along the minus strand of VYZV01001423.1, from coordinate 31,422 downwards.
ACAATTTGTAAACAGTCACCAGACAGGTCTCAGGTTCATTATGCCATGCTGTGTGCAAGCTCCCACAGTTGAGGCTTCTTGAGGATGTTTGAAAGGTCACTTCCACCTGCCCCTTGTAAGATCTGTTGATAAGCATGTTGCCACTTGAAATAGGAAAGACGAAAGTAGGAACAAGGAGGTTGACACTGGTAAGAAGGACACTGTTTTGGTACGGCTAAGAGGTGAGAAATAATGGTGTAAGTCCTGGAGCGAGCTGTTGGTGCAGGGCTGAATTAGCAGACAGAGGACAAATGAGTTATTACTCCACAAATATTATTTTGAAGTGCTTGATAAATTGCTTTTTTATGTAAGTCAACACTTGTATGTAGTTTTGGTTAAAACAATAATGGTCAATAACAAACATCCTGATTTTACTGCTGCATTTGGTTGATCAGGTTAAAAGGCTGGTATCTCTCTGAGCACCATCTCTGCTGACCCACAAACAACAGAAATGCTGAAGTGAATGTGAGTAAATGATTATGTGTAAGAAACAATCTTTGTCTCTCGCTACTTTATTCACTTTACACCCAGTAGCTGGGTTTCAAGTGTATTGTCTTTGGTTAATTTGTGCCTGGCTAAGTTTAGCTGCATAGTAAGTCTTTCTTCTTAAAGGTTATGGAAAATCAGGTGAAAGTTCTTTTTTCTTCCATACTATGTTTAGAAAAAAAGGGAAAAAGAAAGAAAAGTAGCTTGTTCATTCAGGTCTTGAATGTATGTCGCAGCACTTATTAGTTCAAAGTAACTAACTCATATTCTGAAACTGGTTCCAAATTTTTTTTTTGTGAAGATGTGATGATACAGAAAAGCTGCTGCCTCACCCCTTTAATCTCTTTCTCTGTAGCAGATTTGAGTATGAACTTGATTCCAAATTACTTAACAAATAAGATTGCTGTGTATTCATGATGTAGCCAAATGCCCAGAATCTTCCTGAAATAGACAACCCAGAGATTCATGCCTATTTTCCTTGTTTATTAAAGAAAAAAAGAAGGAAGATTGTCTCAAACTAGATTTTCCGATTTGCTGTGAATTACTAGGGATGACTTAACCTTGCCGGAGCTTACAGGTCACATCTCAGTTGAGAAGATACACATAAGAAAAATTTTCTTTACAGAAATTGTCATATTACTAGATGTATGTAATAGAACCATCTCACTAGGTGATGTTTTCTGCATAACCCTATGCCGGGGCATGACTAAATGGTAAAGTCTGCTTTGGCTTTAAAAACCCACACATTTAATGTGTTGATGATGATGCATTACAAACAGGGGTTTAGATGGTCAGTTCGGGGAGAGACAAGTGAGTGATGTCCAACACCTTTTATACCAGTTGCAGCTGCTTTTCACTTCTGTTCACCTTGTTGAAGTCTGTTGCTGAAAGGTTTCATGTTGATAGTGCTAACCGCTCCAGTGAAGACAGAACAGTGGATGGCAGTTCTTGGGTGTGTGCGAGGGCTGGACCCACCTGTCTGGCAGGCAGGCAGGAATGCTTCTTGACTGGTACATGGGGGACCAGCGACATTCACGTGGCTTGATTTGGTGTTAATTATGTGACTGGGTAAATGCTTGTGGTTTACCTTAACAGCCATCAGCTCATCCTAGCTATGGCCTTTGTACATGAGAATACTTACCCTTGTGCTTACCTTTCCTGCAGTGATGCTGCAGAGTCCTGAACCAGGACTACCATAGCTCTAGATGCCATGCAAACATGGGGTGGGATGGCTGTGTCTTCTTCTGAGGAAATGATACTCCTTTCTCATGCTGAGAATGCTTGGGAACGCTGTGGTGGTAAAAAACCTGTAACTTCAGGATACAGGCTAATTCTTTCAAGCTCTCCTGATTTATTCTCCCCAAAAGGAAGAAAATCTATTACTGTCTGATTGAGGGGCCCACAGCTTAATGTTCAGAAGGGAGCAAAAAAGAAAAATCATGTCTGACAAGGAGAAAAGAAAAACCACTCATTGCAAAATGCAATTCTTCAACTCAAACTTTTCAAGCAAATTGGCACTGTTGGGTCCTCGCCACAGTCCTCACTTCTCCAAGTCGTCTCATTTTTTAATTAGTTATGATGTCACAATGAAAGCTTGACTTCTTGCCAAGCAGTTGCAACTTTACATTGATGAAAACCCATGCAGGAAAGAGTCATACAAAGGAAAGGGAGGGTTGCAGTCAGAAGGAAGAGAGCGCTCTGCATATGTCAGAGGGGTGAAGACACAGCATCTCCCCTTACCTGCAACTGCTGGCTGCCTCCTGCTCACAGCACGCAGTGCTGCTGGCCTTAGCTGTACCCAGCACTGCCTTACCCCCTCATCAGGACCTCTAAACCTGATCTAGACAGAGGAACATGGCTTAGGGGTGGCTTATTCATTCAGGTTCCTGTTGCTGTTCTTCTTCAATAAGAAAGTCCTCAGTGGTCCTTGCAACACCAGCTGACCTTTAGGCATCTCCTCCAGGGAAATCTTGATGGGTTTTAAGACAACCCTTGGAATTAAGTCATAAGTCACTTGAACAAGCCTCTGAAATGGTGTTGCTCAAGGTTTGGATACTCAGTGGCAATTATTTCCCTCAGTGTTTTGTGAACACTTGGCCTGAATCCCCTTTGTGAGCTCCATGAATGCAACTCCAGTCAGCCAGCAGGTGTCCTGAAAATAAAGGTTATGTTAGAAAGGGTGTGGTAAAGATGTATAAACAGACAGAATCATCATAAATTTGAAGCATTTAGTTTTATTTAACTATTCTCCAGAAGCTCCATCCTATCCATTTTCTGCTCAGTGACTATACTAACCCATAACATAGCCTTTTGTTGGTATTTTCATTGCTTATACAATTTATAAAGAAATACATTTTTTTTTGTAAAATTGTAAATAGGAATTCATCAAATCAGTGGAACATCTTTCCTTTGGTAAAGAACAAATTTAAACTAACATCCTACTCTGTTAAATATCCCACAGCCCTAAAACACTGTTCCTTGATCAAATCTATTTGTATATCAAAGAAGTAAGCATTACAAAAAATATTGTTTCTGTTGGTGTTGCTTTTATATTGAGGGCAGTAATGAAGGAATTGGTCAGAATGAGAAATGGTAATATTACCAGCTAATTAGAGTGTCAAAATTGAAGTGTGAATTTTTTTATTTGTCTGAATAATGCAAAATATCATAAAGTGTTTAAGAAGACCATAATAGATGAAATTTGTCATTCAGTCCTATTTAAAAAATAAATAGCATTTAAGACATGAAAGAAGAGAAATCGGTGATATAAAGGGAATTTTAAACAAAATACTGCCTTAAGAGTTTTACTGGTTCATGTCTCCTGGAAAACGTGTTATAGCTTCTGGTATGGAAATACTGTAGAGTAGCTCTTACCTGTGAATGCAGAATAAAGAATCTGGGCCACCACAAAGGAAGGATGGTTTTGTGATTATTGCCCCTGAGACCCAAGAGTCTTTGGTCTGACTTACAAATGTGCTAAATGCTTCTTGTGTTGCTTTGGCCAAAGCACTCAAGCTCGCATCTGTTAAGAACTTATGCATATACCTGGTTTTCATTTGTTAGCACATAAGTTATCACATTAAATGTGATTTCTCTTTGTAGAAAATGTTCTTAGGGAACACTTGTGCAAATTTTGGCAAAAATATTTTCACAATTTAGGGGTCAATTTGTCAAAACAGGAGACTGCAAAAGCTATGTTTTCAGTTTTTCTAGTAAAGAAAATTAATTTTCTCTCTTTCCCTGGGAAAGTCCAGTATTTTCCTTGTCAAAATTTGTCAATAGTTTTTGTGTTATTCACTAAAGTCAAGTACACATTTTTTGTCCTTCCAACACAAATCCTGTATTTCTTTATGCAAACTGTTTTTTATGAAAACATCACTAGGTCAAGAAAGACAGATTCTACCAAAATGCTTTTGTTAAAAGTCTTAGAAGAAGATGTAATTTTAAAGAAGATAAAAACTAGAGACAAGGTCCTCTGAAATGCCTGAAATTCAAATATTTGTTAAGATAAAAGAGCCTGACAAAAAGCACTGCAGCAATCTATGCACAGAAGTAGCAGCTGCAGGAGAACCTGTTGGAAGTGGCTACCTCACACAGTTCTCCATGGGGAGGTTCTCTGTGATGATTTTGAGCAGGGGAGCAATGTTAGCTCTAAACTTATCTGTGCTTTTAAATGAGTTTTAATTCATGTTGTGAGAAAAGAACAAACTAAAAATATTTTTGAAAAGTGAAATAATAAAAAATACTGTTTGCTTTTTTAAATTCCACCTCAACTGTAAAATCTCTTAGTGCTTTGCTAATTTCTTTTTATTTCGCTCCCTTTTCTTCACATAGATATTGCACCTCTCTGCATGCCGTCTTCCACTGAAAGACTTGTTTTGCTTCTATATTTGATTTCATTCAACTTGTGGTTCTAAAAGCTTTCATTCATGTGGAGCACGTTATTGGAAGTTCCCCACTTGCAGAAGACAAGTTTGTTTAACTCCCAGGTTGAATGATAAAGTGAAAATATTTTAAGAACTAGATGGCATGGTATATTAATTTGAAAGTCCTTTTTCAAGTGATTAGTGATTTCAGTGTCATTGCAATGAAGGTCAAATAAGATCAGAACGTGTTAGATTATCTTGTGGTCGAAGGTTTTATAATCATTAATATAATTAATTTATAGACAGGACTGATTTTTAGTGGGAACAGTACTGTTTCTTAAACAAAGTTATCATGACTTTGCTTCATGAGAAAATAGCAGGGGGGAAAAACCCAAAATAGTCTTGTTCTGAAACTTGCTCCTACAAACTGCAGAAACCAACAACTTTGATGTCCTTGGAGCTCAGCAAAGCATTTATTTCAAAGTTGGCACCTGTAGTGTAGAATTGCATTTGGACTTGTTCTGTCTTTCAAAATTTAGGCGAGATTCACACCACCAGAAAACTTGTAGAGTTTAAGCAACAAAGAGATGAAGGTGGGACCCTTCTTAGTCTCCTCCCTCTAGGAATATGCTTTTCTTCCCACACTTTGGATGCATGTGGACAATGATCTTACTGTTCCCATCTGGCTGCTGAGGTCTTCTCTGGTCACCCCATCAGAGGAGAACATGGGGTAGGCACTTTATGTCTGAATTCTGCTGTGTGTCTAGATCTTTCTGAAGTTTTCTGTTTATACCATCTTGTGTCAGAAATAGGTGGGGTTGTGCCAATCTCCAGACCAGCAAATACTGAAAAGAGGTCCCTGGCCTGGTAAAACGCTGTTTAAAGAAAACAGCAGGAGGAAGAAAAAGAGTTTTAAAATCTGAAAAGGAAATTAAGCAAAACAGTTACCCCGAAATGGTCAGTTGAAACAAATGGAGACTGCGCTCATAGAAAGTAGAAATAAAATCACACTTTGATCTGAACTGAAAGGCATCTTCTCATTTGACATTGTCCTCAGGGCAAGATATGGTAATTCAGACATTTGGAAAGACTTGATTGTATTTCCTATGTAGCCTAATGCTGCCCTATGCTCTAAATACTCCTTGCTACCTCTCCTCCCTATGGTTCGTGCTTGTATTATCACCCTGGGCTTTGCCGTCTGTCATGGACTTATCTGGCAGTGTCAGTCTGGTTTTCCCCAGGTTATCTTAATGACAGCACTTCTAAAGCATTAAAAGTTATAAAGCCAGGCTCCGACTACCACTGAGTATCTGTAAGGCATTGGGAAAGAAACTGTGAAACTGCTTGTGAATCTGCATGAAACAAAACCCGAAGCATATGTATTTGTGTGCATGTATATAAGCAAACAAAGGGGAAGGGGAATGAAATTAAGGAGTCAATATTCAGGGTATAGTCTAATTTCTAGTGAGTTGTAGATTAAAGCTATTGTAGCAATACTGTACAATATGGTTTATTCCCACCCCCCAGCCCCCCCCACCCCCAGGCACAAGGAAAGGTATTTCTTCAATTATAAAAGGCTCGGAAACAATGATGAGATGATAAATGGGGAAAGGCTCAAGTTTCCTGTTTGCAGTCTAAGCATACAAAACTGTAACCTTCACACACAGAAGCAGTGTTGTGTTGATGCATCTCTAGGCAGCCAGTAATTAGTGGTTTGTAGACATATGATCACAATAAGTGTGGATATTTGGATTGTAAATACACACCACAAGAAAAAAGACATTAGGAAGCAATTAGAAAGGCTGTGGTAGTATATTAGCATCTGCTGTACTGCTAGCCTGTAAAGCTCTTGAAAACAGTGAGGAGAGACAATAATTTATAACAATAGGAAAGACAGACTTGCATTCAGCCCTAGTCATCTGTTTGAAACCAGCTAAGATATTGACTAGTAACCTTGAGGGAATAGCATTTATTTGTAATGGCCAATCTGAGAATACATTTGAGCAACTGCATTTCTGGTATTGTTTTGTTGCAATTAGTTTTCTAACTTTTGCCTGGATGGAGTTAGTTTGGAGACAGAGGTCTAAGAAGAATAGACTTACTACTTCCAGGTAAGTGTCACTTTTGACAGTCACTGTGCTGTGATATGTGGGAATCGGCTCAGAGTGTAGTTGGGCCTCAAGACATGTCAGATCTTCTGTGACTACATAAAATGTAAGAAATTATTGAGGAGATTCAAGTGGGAATTTAACAACTTTTTACTAACAGGTTGGGCTTGGCAATATTTGCAGTCTTTTTTGCATTCTGCCACATCCAGTGTTGAAAGAGTAGGGCATAGAGAAGAAACTCATGTTGTACATGAGATGAGGCAGAAAGGTCTGTTCCTCTTGATCTTCTGAGGCAAGGGAGTGTGTGTAGACAATGCTGTGTCTCCTTGTCCTGAAGGCTAGGTGATGTCTAAGGCCATCAGTAGGCTGTGAGGAGAGCCACAGGGAACTGAGACTGATTCCACTGCAAAGGCTGATAAATCCTGTGAGCAAGATTTTCCAACACTTCACAGAATGGGGCACCCTGGGCAGGGTGACATGGGCAATCTTGTTCCCAGTGGGCAACCAGCTCTTTGGCTTGTGTTTCTTCCAACAGCCTCTTCTTTGAGAGGGTAGCCAGGCATGTTCTTTTGCAGGCTGTGGGAACAGCAGACAAAAGTTTATATGAGCATCTCATCCTTTAAGAGTGTGGGACAGCTTTGAGCTCCCTCTAACACAGGTCTGGTTTCTCTCAGTGGCACCCTGATTGCTGCAGTGATAGTGGGTTGTAGGATCCAGAGCTGATGGTAACTGGTGCTGACTCTTGAGTTATTTCTCAAGAACTGTTGCTGGCACCTTTCACTACCCTGCAGTTGAAGTTGGCAGGAATGGGACAAACTACCAGCTGCAAGGGAAAATAGCAAGAAATTGCTCATCTCTATGAAGATGCTTTGCTTTGATTCAAAGGGGTGGAGAAAGGTACTCTTTGGTAATTTGATTCAGTGTACCCTGTTATCCTTTAGCAGGCAATGGAGGAATGTTTTCACTGTAGGGAAAGCAAGTGAGTGAAGGAGTTTGGGTCGGATCAAGTGTGCAGTTGGCCATTTTTCCATCCTGAGCACATGTAACCATTAACAATTAATGCACATGTTTGCCACCATGGCTTATTTGAGCTTTCTTTCTTTTTTTTAGACTGTGGCACATCTATAAAAAGGGCTTTTGTGTTGCTGCTCACCAGAGTACTACTGAGCACTTTGACATGGCCCTGTGACCACTGCCTCTTTGATCTCAGTCTGGTGGGGACTAAAGTGTGACGCTCATGTTTTCCATAGTGGGTGATCCTTGTTTAGTCCCTTTGGAAGTTAGAATTGCCCAGGCTTTGAAAGGAAAAATGTCTGAATTCAGACTTACAGAGAACATTGACACTTGTGTGCTCACAGGGCAGAAAGAGAACAAGTTGGTGTAAGAGCTCCTTAGAACAATGTTTTGGTTTTCTGAGTGGTGGGATGTGCAGCATCACCTCTGGGTGGTGCTGAGGAGTGAAGCAATGTTCAGAGGTTTTAGAAATGTTGTTACCTTTGTGCAGACAAACTATTCTGCTTGTGCAGCTTGTTGCATGCTGCTTTCAGTGAGGGTTACAGAAGGGTGCCCAAAGCAGTTATCTTAGGTACATGCAGAAAAAAAAAAAACCAAAACAAAACAAAACGAAAAAAAAAAAACGAAAAAGGAAGACAGGAAGTCTTTCTTCAGAGGGTGATTGTTTATATTTAGTGACAGTGAGTCGAAAAGGAAGCCCCAGCCAAAACTGCAGCTCTACTGAACGAAGATGCTGGGAGAGAAATCTTTGCTTTTGGAGTCCTTGTTACTGCTTGTTACCATAACTAAGACAAAAAGTGAGAACAGAAACCTAGGCATAGAAAGCCATTGCCTTATGCAAATATACAGGCATATCTAGGAGTGAGGTCCTTTGGTCCTCTGTGAGGAAGATTATGATCCAAGAGTTGGCCCACACTGTTGGTCTATAACAGACTCATTTTCTGTTGGTAACATGGAGCAATTTCTGAACTGAGCTGAACAGCAACTGACAGGGGGGTGGGGGTGGCGGTTTATGTATTTTGTGACCTTATTTACAATCCCAGTGCAACTACAGTGATGTGACTGACAATTCAGCCTTGACCCTAACAGTGGGAAGATTACCACAGAATTACTGGGCCCTTTTAAATAGAAAGGAAGAAAAATAGTGGTGTAAAGATTCAATTTCCTACTGGCTGAATGACCTGGTAGGCTGCAGTCCATCTGTTTTCCTGAACTGTGAGTGTTCCCAGAGACTGCCAAGTAGTGGAATGAGAAAAAAGTCATCTCCAGGGGGGATAAGAGAGTTTCAGCAGTAACTGAAGGAGTGCACTGGTTGTTTGTTTTTTTGTTTTTTTAAAAAGTTAAAAAAAAAAGAAAAAAGAAGAGAGAAGAACAGGAAGAGAAAGAAAAGCTCCAGCTAGGCATGTCTGTAACAGTGTGGAAGAAAACTCCACTGTAAGGCAGCTGAACATATCCTGAGGGGCTGTAGAGAAGGTGCTAGATATGCTGGTTTATTTAGATAGAACTGCCATTGCTCATGTCTGTAGAAAGACCTGTCAGAGAGTGCCAGATCCTAGTACTGAACAGGAAGAGAGCTCTGTAGCAGTAGATACTGCATTGGATAAGATGTATTTTTCCAGGGCAGATGGAATTAGCTTCTGAGTGCTCCCCAGTGCCTGTTTTTACCAATTCTGTATATTTGAGCAACTTGGGAGACTAAATAAGTAGATGGGAACAGATAATTGGGCAGTGCTGCAATCCCTGTGAGCTGGAGTGTTTGGGACTGCCCATAGCTGCAATGAGCCATAAATTAGATAGGTCTGTATGATATAGGGATGAAGGTCTGTGTGATAAGCAATGCCCATTATTGGACCCTTAGTTTTCTCTGGGGTCGTTGGCTGTGGAGGTGGGAACAACTGCCGAGCAGCAGCAAATCCTGCTTTGACTCATCTGGCACAAGCAGGCACTAGATGTTGCCATGTTGCTCTTCAAGGATGAAGGGCAGTGTGTTGAAGATTTAGTTGACCTCCTGAATAACACAGGCTGGGTCATGTCACCTGGAATTCTTGCAGTTTCCCAAATAGGGTGTAGTTAAACTGCAGCAGCTCTTTTGCAAAGACATCTGCTACTCCTCCACATGTGAGACGCAGAGAAACAGAGAACATGCTGCTTCCCCTGCTGTCCTCGTCCAGCAGTTAATTGTTCTCCACTTTTTACTGTCTTCTTTGAGTCCTCACATGAAGTAAACTGGTTTGAGCTCCCTGCCACTGGACCTTATTAGGCCCTTGACCTGATGAAATTAGAAAAAGTCCTTTCTTGTGGCACGGGGCTTTTTCTTCACACAGGCTGGCACTTCTCAGCTTTCTCTTCAGTAAGCTGAGATAAATCAGCCTTCTTTCTTCCCTCATAAAAAGTGTGCTCTCTGGCTGATGAGAATTTATGTGGCTCTCCTCTGAGAGTTTCACAGTGTTTAACACCTTTTTTTCTAGCTGCATAGCAGACCAAGGAGCAGCATCCCCTTGGTTTTTCCCTGACCTGGTACTCAGAGGCACTCTTGCTCTTTCCCTGTCAGTCCCAGCTCAGTCCCCGGGCCTGTCAGGCAACATGCACGGTGCTGCCCTGCACAGCTCCACCACTGCAGAGTGACCATGGACAGACACAGACTACCAAGAGCTGTTTCCACAGAGCCTAGGGGCACTCCAGCACAAGCAATGGAAACCTCTCTTGGCTCTGCTTTGCTATGGGACTTCCTTCCAGGCAGGAAACCTTGCAATTGCTGCACTCAGACCAGAAGCTCCTTCTCAGGTCATGTCTTTTTCTCCTTTTTGACCTCCCAGGAGGATGGAATCCCCAGTCCTGCAAGGCTTTGGAGTTNGGGGGGAAGAGTCCCCAAGAGCTTGGTGGCATACTGTGAAAATGCAGCAACAAAAACAGCTTCGGCATTTCCACTGCTTTGACAGCTGGTGGGTGTTCGCTTGGTGTGACTGAATCATCACATATGGCACCAATCAACAAGCACAAAGCAATTTTTAAGCCAGGCCATCCAGCAGTGAGGCAGAGGGGTTCTTCTTCTCCATTACCTCCAAGGCTGGCTTGCAATGAAGTGGACACACCACCGGCAGTCACCCGGTGAAAACCATTCAAGCTACCTTGAGCACTTGGTTGAACGAACCTGCTAGAAGCTTCAAAGTTTTAGCGAGCTGCCTGAAATGCTTGTCAGGTTTTGGGGCTCAGATGCCATAGGAGGTTGGAATACTGCCCAGAAAGGTTAAGGTCCTCAGTTGTTCAGTTCATGGAGAACTGTGCAGGTAAACTCCCAGGAGATACTCAGGACACTGTGCGGTGACCTGGACCAAGCAGCAACAACTTTAACCAGCAATTATTAACAAACTAAATAAATTTGTAGCCTAACAGGAAAATAGAACAGAAGGGATAAATACTTTCTGACAAATACTAAATGGCTAACAATCTTGAGTCACTGCATTTTTTTATTATAACTAAAATTCTTGCATCATAATTGTAATACCTGAAATCAATAGTAAGAAATTGGATTATAAAGAAACATTGCTATGATGTTAAATACATTATTGGCATACTGAAATAATTTACAATCCAATAATCATACCTCTAACACTGGTTATTGCAAACTATAATTTGAGAAAGTTAAATTCTGAACTATAATTCAATATAGTGCTTGACATTTATTCTATTATGCATAAAGATAATAGGCATAACAATTTATTTGTTTACCTGTGGCAGAAAGCCTACTCATTTTAATTGGGATATTTCATTTTGCTGTCTTTTATGGAACAGTTAGAGGATAATTCTGCTCTTGCTTACCCTTGAACAATTCCACTAAAGGTATGGGCTCATTTGCATTTTTGTGCCATAGATCAGAATAGTGTCTATTGAACTTTCCTCTTCATGTGGCTATCTTCTGCTCAGCAAGCTTTATGTAAGTTAGGAAGAAGCTTTCAGCTTAATCATAGATTAGTTTTGGCTGCATGCTGTGGTGCACTCATGTAGAAAAGCTGCAGTTTGTTCAGCTCTTGGCATGATCTCACCCCTTTAAAATTAACATAGAGTTATCAAAATGGCTAAATTCTAATCAATTGCATTTCTGCAGATTGCCTGATATTTTAAACTGGCAGAGGTCTAGAAACTAAAAAACCACAGTCAATACTTTTTAATTCCTCAGATGTTGAAATAAGCTAGTGATTGGTGTGTGATTTTCTTTTCAAAAGAACGACTTCTTTTCAAAGTTTACCATACTTTTGTTATGAACAGGATTATTGTTTTCTCTTTTTCTTATCCAAGTCCTTTTTTTGCATTTTTTTTGAAAGCTGAAGAACTGTGAGATTTGTCATGGCTAGAACTTTAGCTGCCTTTATCTGATTAAACATTTTTCTATTTTTCATGTATCCCAGCATACCTCTGACATAAGTTTGTTGGGAGAGTGGAGGAAGACAGAAGAGTTAATATATATTCTTTCTTTCTTGATAAATAAAACTCCCACAAAAGAACTCTGCAAGAAAACTGTGATACAAGTTTTGAATTTATCTTCTAAAGCATTGTATAATCCAATTGTTTTTCTACGGTAGTCATCAGAAATTGACTTTTGTAACAATAAAGAGGGACCATTTTTTATATGCAAAACAACCTTCTTCATTGTGCTTCTAAAATGAAATTAATACTGCACATGTAGAGTTCTTATTTTTATGACTATTCAGATTAGGTGAATAAAATAGGTCAGTTTTGTTTAATGTGAATATTTGTTTGTGACTCGTGTATAGAACATAGTCTCAGAATAGTGCTTTCTTGGGTTGACTTTTACCTCTATTAAATAGTTTATGATATTTTTTTCTTTCAGTTTCTGTTATTAAATAGGAAGTGTCAGAAAAAATGAGGTGAGGTTTTCTCCCAAAGAAAGAAAATTAAATTGTCATTACCCATTTAAGTGTAAAAATAATTTCCGCAGACAGAGGCAATAACCTTGAAAAGTGAGGTACCTCAATTTTTGAAGTAGCTTATTTAAGACAGTTTACTGGCACATAAGTTTTCTATCCATCTTCAAAAAAAAAAAAAAAGATTATTTTAGTGTTGTCTGGAGGTGCTTTCCATGAGCACAGCATTCAGACTTGGTGGGACCAGGGAACACTGTGAGTTGCGTTAGCTCTGCAAATGTTAATGTGCCCTTGAAACAGAGAAAAATATTCAAGTGGTGTGCTAGTCTATTATTTTAGAAATGCTTATTAATCTTTACAAAAATCTTACTAGAGGTTAAAAGAAATGTTGGTGGGATGTTAGATTACCAGATCAATTAACGAGGAAGGGAATCCAGATCCCCTCTGGTTGTCTAAGCTCCAGCTGACTGAAGGGTAATTACCTTTTAAGCCAGCAACAGTAAATGCCTTAGAGACTGCCTAGTGAAATGGCAGAATGTTTTTCTGTGTCTGCTGATCCTTGCAGTCCCTCCAGCTGAGACAGTGGATAAATTTGATTTCCTTTACCAATACCTGAATGCATTACCTGAATCCTGTAACCTAGGAGATTCCTGAATTCTTTGTGCTGGAAGGACAGTTCATGGTCTGAAGACTGTAGCTTCCCAGGGGCACACACTGCCAATTTTGTTCCCTCTTCATCCACAAATAAAGGCATTTTGATACGATTTATTTTTTATACTTCAATAGGAACAGTGATACACTGAATAATGCACTAACTAATGAGGACCTCTGTTAATTTGACAAATTAATGGGCCATTTTTTATTAAAATAGTTGCATCCAAGCGATTTTCTTCTGAGAAGGGAAGAAAATGTTCGTGTGGGCAAAGCATAAAGACAAAACACAGTGTAAACAAATGGCAGGTATTATATCCATCTGCAGTGAATGTGGAAGTGGTTGCAACTCAGTGCAAAGCAAGTGGCTCAGCCCAGCTCTCATAGGAGCAAATATTGTGCAACTAGAGTATAACAGCTCATCTATACAAAATTTGCAAAGCAAAAGTCAGTCTCTGGTAGGTTTGTGATACTGAAAGGGACTAAAGGGTGAATCTCAAAGCAGAACCTGGCCATGTATCTAACAAGATCAGAGCAAGTGAAGGTATTTTTCATTTGTGCTCAGTTTGTGTTTCTTTTAACTTCCCAACTTGTTTATAGAACCAGCAGTAGAAACACCTGATGTAAAATCCCATTTCACCTGTTAAACAAGAAAAAAGGTGAACTTGTCTGGAGGGAGTAGTAATCTATTGAGGGAATGTAGACATGTACCGACAGCAAGGTTTTCATGAAAATGATAAATGTGTAGACTCCACAGGCTGTGAGAGAATCCATTCAGTCCAAGTATTGCCCCAAGAAATAACTTTTTTACAGAGTCAGTGACAGGCTAGTGACACATGGCATTATGTAAAGAGTTTTGATAGGTAGAAGGGGTTATGTTCAAAAAGACAATCTTATCCTTTGATAAACTGTGGCTGCATATCTGATGTTGTTGCCAAGACTGACCTCAAAAGGCCTTGGCTGTCTACTGAGTTGCCAGTTAATAATCCTTATATTTGCAAACGTGCTCTTCATGTTTATGCTATGGGTGGGGCAGAACAGACCAAAGAGGCTGAAGTTCAGGGAAATGAAGACAAACTCATAACACTGACCCCATGAAATCCAAGTGAGGTGTTGGCTATCTGGCCAAGCAGTGGAAAAGTTCTTGAACTGAGCCTCAGCTTCTAGCAAATTAGCTGGTAGCTCTTAAAAGGTCAGATTCTTCATCCATCAGAAGGCTTGAAATCTGAAATGCTTAGGAGCATCCATCACAGCCCCTGAGAAACAGCCAACGGCGGGGGGGAACTGAAGGTAGTCAGGCCCGTAGGAGCAGAGGTAGTGCTGAGTGGAAACCATATAATGTGTACAAGAGAACCATCTGAAAACCAAACCGGTTCAATGTTTTCCTTCTGGCCTCAGAGATTTGCTTTGGTCTCCTATTTAAAGCAACTGAAAAAAATTCAAACTGTTTATTCATAAAACACAAGGTATCAGACATTGGATGAGGACAGGGTACACAGGACTTGGAGACTGAACAGGAGGAGCAGCTGCAAGGCAGGAGTAGCTGCAGGGCAGGACACCAAGACTGCAGCTGTTGGATATCCAGCAGTTTGTCTGCATGGATGCTGACCTTGCACCCACCTTGTTCCTCAGACATTGCTGAGAATGGCAGCCCCTGTCTTCAGGCAGATGGGAATGACCTTGCAGGAGAACTTTGTCATCAGACAGGGAAAGCTTTGTAAGAAGAAGATACAGTTTCTACAGTGTGTTAAAAAAAAGGTGCTTACTGGCATAGCTTGAAGGCCTGAGCAACTTCAAGTCAGAAAGAATATTTCTGCTGCAGGAAATGTCAAGGTGCTGGAAAACCTCACTGAGCTTGCTCCAAACAGGCTGTACTCACTCCTGCAAATGGCTAAGAAAGTGAACTCATCTTTTTTTACCCAGATTATCAGTTTCTCACCGTGTATCTTTTTAGGTCTGCAGCACAACATTATCAGCAGAAGTTGACATCTTGTAGGCATTTGACATCAAGCTGTCTTTCACAGCAGTGTGATGTTGGACCTCCCTGTGATGTGGCAGCTCACCCTTACAAGTCGTGGCCCTATCTGTCTACATATGTGTCCCTCTCAGCATTAATAACTTTTGCTGGGATTCCTGGGGACTCACTTTCTGAGCAATCTGTTGGTGAGATGCCTTAGAAAGCTGAGATGGCCCTGGTATCTACACTTTTCTTCTCTGATGGCTTCAATGCCAGGGTGTCTGGTTATGGTATTGAATCCAGTTTGCTGTCACCTTGATAGAAGTACTGCTGTGTTATCCACTGTGTTATATGACATGATCTTTTCCTTGTTAGAGAGCTGGTAACAATATATACCTTTGTAGTAGATAAGATGCAGTAAAAAGTTAAGCTGGATGTTTAACATCCATGCTGCTAGGCAGCCTGGATGAAGGGGATTATACACATCATTATTATTTATTTGTGCAGTCCAACTTCCTTGTTTTGTCTTTACTTCCAATGTATTTGCTATAATACACAATAATACTATTTGTAAGCTCTCAGACTGTGATTACATAGCTTTAGTCTGTTCTTTCCAGACAAACCATCTGCATTTAGTCCTTTGTAGGCCAGATTAAAGTCACTGTGACTAGACAGGAGATTTATTTACAAGTGCTTACCTATATGTACTGTTTCAGTTGTAGAACAACCAAAATTTATTTGATAAAGTGCATACAGGGCCAGGTGAATTTCTCATGTCTACTAACATTCTCACAGCTATGCAGGCTTCAGGGTGGATGGATGTATCAGCAGAACAAGAGTGAATGTACAAAATAATAGGTCATTTGCTTCCAGTGTAAGTCACTCCTTAAATAGTACTGAGACAGCATTTGTGGAAATCTGTTCCACTAAAGTGTGCTAATAAAAAGGGCTACGAGGGAGATACAGTTAACTACAGATGACAGCAAGAGAAATTAAGAAGAAAATGCCATAAAAGAAGAAATTAGTAAGAAAATAGTAATAAACCTCTTTTAACCAACCCACCATTCTTAGTGTGGCATCTGCGTGCTATACAAGTGTAGCAAGGACAGTGGATTCCTCTTCTATTTCCTCCTTTTGTTAGTTCCATTTCAATCTGCTAATTCTTCATACATGTTTAGGGATGTTCTGTGGGGACAATTTGCAAAGCTAAGAGGACAATTACAGGCTTGGTTTTCATTTATTTTGGAGGAATTTTTTACAGGTCCTGAAAATCTCAGTCTGGTATGTGAGTATTGATTTCATTCAAGTAGTTAAAAATAGCCCTGCAGTTCTTTCACCAGTGGGTAAATTATAAGGTGAATTTAGAATACAGTCCTCCTCTCCAAGCACTTTGCTGTGATTTAATGGGAATAATGCAAATAGTACAAATAACACAACCTTGTCCAAATGCAAACACTTCTTCCTCTTCCTTGTTTTCTTAGTGGTAATTGATTAAAGGAGAACTTTTCATGGTTTCCACTGTTTGACAACGGAGTTGTTCCCCTTCCTGAACCTTTCTCAGATGATGTTTGAATTACCAAGAGGTTTTGAAGCTTAATGCAAAAGTATCTATGACCTATCATGAACTTTGCTTTACTCTATGCTTGCAAAGATTTCTGCAATACTTAACTTCGAAATCTTTGTAGAACAAGATGCTTGGCTTTGGAAAAAAAAGCTGTAACATATAGCCCAGTTGCCTTTTTTCTTGTTTGTCTTTTTTTTTTTTTAATAAGTAGAAAATTTCATAGCTTCAGAAGTGTGAAGGGGAGGGTTTCCTCAGAACTATTAGCCTGATATAGTCCATTTATTTATGAATTATAGTTTTATACTTTATCAGAATTTATGATCTCTCCAAGGTTTAAGCATCTGCTTTGTGTACTGGATTGGCTCCTGAACCTCAGTGAAATGGGGTAAGTGCCTAGTTGGTGTTTTTGTTTTTACACATAACTGCTGTTTTAAGAGGAAAATTAGCTTCCAGCATACAACTGGAGCCTCCAGTATATGAGTAATTTTAGCTTTGTACTCTCACAGCCCAGCTAAAATTGAATCAGCCTCTTCGATATTTAATAATTCAGGTGAGAAGCATATGGGATTTTATCTGTAATTAATGTTAAACAAGGAATTGTGACAACTCTGTGTATCCAAAGAATAATCAAGGCATTATATTGCCTCAACAACTGCTACTGTTTGAAGGCTGTTCATTGATGACAGCAGGCTGAACTGGTACCCGAGAAAGTAACTGTACTTTATTTAGTTGCATTAGAGGGTCAAAATTATTGCTGCACACAGCTAAGGTCATGGCAGAACCAAGTAGCTGGGGGCACAAATCTTTCTTTCATGTTCGGCCAGGTTCAGTAATCCCCAGATGCTGTGGACTCTGATTGTATTTCCAGATGGTCTGCTCTGGTGAAAATGCTAACCGTGCTCTGCCCAGCAGCATCAGCTGTGTTGGCAAAAACAAAGCTATAGAGCACGGTTGCTCTGGGATTACATGGCAGATGCCACCTGCTGCACAGCACAGGGTCCTGGTATTTTCTGCCTTCCTCAGGACGCTGGATATCCTTGAGACTTGAATCACAAGGGTCAGGAAGTTGGAGGTGAGAACAGAGTACAGATGTTGCCCTACTTGGCTTTATGCATTACTTGGGGTGCAAAAGATGGGGATGATTAAATATCAGTTCTGTGCCTCTTACTCTGGGGTTGACCCTGTGCCCTGCAGAGCTCTTAATCAGCCAGCCTCCACCTAACTGAAGGGTAGACCCTTTGCTGAAGTGCCTACATTGGGCTTGCAGCTGCCCCAGCCTTACACCATGGAAAAAGGGAAGAGAGACCTCTCCAGAGGATTCTTCACCCTCCCTGAGGTCTGGGTTGCACTCTGGAAATGCTAGTATCTCTCTTTGTACTATATTTAGAAAAATTAGGAATGCTAGGCTTTTTAAATAAGCTTTTCATCTAACACTGTAAGAATAGATAGGATGAAGCTAAGGTGGGTGTTTCTTTACCATACAGAATAAAATATCATGCATCTTGCACTGCACTGCATTTGTGCACGCTTCTGTTTCNAGTTCAGTCATCACCAGAACTGGTAGAGGGAGGTACTCCTAGCTGTCCTCAGAAGGAAGTTTACTTGTACAGGCCACTGCAGTAACAAAGTGCCACTTTGCTTCCATCTCCCATCGTATCTGCCAGCTACTGCGCTCTGTATTTTTTTTAAGATCTGTCTCTTCTTTCTTCACTCAGTTGCACTAAGAAAATAAAAGCATATCTTCTGTTTATTTGACATACCTTTCTGTAAGCTTTGATTAGCCTGTGAAAGGGTATGAAAGGGTCTCCTACTATCGTACAGTACCTTGTGGACTGGCAGAGGGACTCAGGGTGGTCTGGTCTGCTGCTGACAAAAAAACCCTATAGTGTCTCCATCCAAATAAAGCATGTCTGGTCCCTGGAAGGCTCTCAATTTCTTACTTGAACCAGCAACTTACCTGGGAGAAGCCAGCTCAATATCTCCGGGATAATGCGTGGGGAAAACAATCCCCATACCACACTCAAGCAGCTGAAGCCAGGTTGCAGGAGAGCAGACCAGAAGCTCCTCATGAGGAAGGCACAAAAGTAGTAAGGAATGCAAAAAGTATGAGGAGTACACAAAACTGTGTGGAGTGAGGAAACTACAAAAGTAATTCATGCAGGAAACAGAAGGGAAAATGGTGTCAATTCTTTTAGGGTAAAGGTATTTTGCAGAGCAACAGCTCACTCTCTAGTCTGGTGTCCTGGTTTCAGCTGGGATAGCCTTAATTTTCTTCCTAGTAGCTGGTATAGTGTTATGTTTTGGATTTAGTATGAGAAGAATGTTGATAACACACTGATGTTTTCAGTTGTTGCTAGGTAGTGTTTATACCAAGTCAAGGATTGTTCAGCTTTTCATGTCCAGCCAGCAAGAAAGCTGGAGAGGCATAAGAAGTTGGGAGGGGACACAGCCAGGACAGCTGACCCAAACGGGCCAAAGGGATATTCCATAGCATATAACATCATACCCAGTATATAAACTGGGGTGAGTTGGCCAGGAGGGGCGGATCACTGCTTGGGGATTAAGTGGGCATTGGTTGGCAAGTGGTGAGCAATTGTATTGTGCATCACTTGTTTTGTATATTCTAATTCTTTTATTATTATTATTTTCTTTTAAAAAATTATTATTATTTTCTTCCTTTCTGTCCTGTTAAACTGTTGTTATCTCAACCCATGAGTTTTACTTTTTTTCGATTCTCTGGGTGGGAGGAGTGAGAGGGCGGCTGCGTGGTGCTTAGTTGCCAGCTGGGGTTAAGCCACAACATCTGATAAAAACTCTTCTGGAGTGGGAAAGTCATGAGACTTATGTGAAAGGTAGTTCAACTGGGGCCAACAGCAGTGTAGTTCTTCAAAATTAGTTGTGCTTTGGGAGATCGATGCTAGCCTTATGTAACTCACAGTGGCTTTGAACTTCTTGCCTGGAGGACAAGTTGCCCCAATCTACACGGTGGTGGAAGAGGCCACGTATAGCTCCATTGCTGCAGGTTTCTTACTGCCATTGCCTGTCTGCCTGCTTGGGGAGGGGAGGAAGGAGCAGGTTGCAAGAGAAAGAATCCCTGTTTAAAATGTCTGATCAAAGGAAAAAAAAAAAAATCAGCGAAACCTTTAGTTCACTTTGCTGGCATGATGCTAGGCAAACAGAGCAATTATTGCAAGTAGTAGAATGTGTATTTGTACACATTCTTCTCTCTGGTTCACAGGATCACAAAAATGGTGGTAATGTTCATTAAAAAGGAGAACTGCTTGGAAATGTTTCCCCCTGGAATGAGTTTTTATGAAATGACATTTTGATATAGAAAATGGTTTCAATTAAAGTTTTCAGTGATAAATTTTAAACTAAAATTTTGCTTCACAAAATTATTTTGCATGTTCATGCTTCCAAATGTTTGTTTTAAATGCATTCAATTTTCTTTTCTAAATCTGATTTCTTTGTTTATTTCAGAGTTCGACTATATCTGTTTCTTTCTTTTCCCTTGTCTGTTCTTGTCAAGGAATGGAAGAAGATGACTACTATAAGTTTTTCTTTCATTTATTTTTCCTTTTGACAGGACAACTCTGAACATAAGCTGATCTTTAAAAAGTATTACTTAATGCTTTTCTAGAGAAAAAAAAAAAAGAAAGGAGAGATTGGAAGTAAAGACACTCAGTGTCTTGAAACACCAGTACCAAATGTCAGTGTAAATTAGATTTTTTTTTTAAATTTTGGAGAAAAACAAAACAAAACATCTTTCTGTTGAGTAGTTCCCATGGAAAAGACACTTTTTTTCTGCCGTCTGCAACACCTTGTGCCAGGGTGGATTCAGGGAAAGGAATCCCTCCTATTTACCATTAAAAAGTGTTGACAGTTGGAGCTGAATACTTCAGCTGGAGTTGGAGTATTATGGCTTTCTGCACCACCCTGTACTCTTCTTTGCCGTGGAGCAAATAAAATCAGGAGAAACATACATGTAAGAGCAAGCCTAGAACTTTTCTGAGCACAGCCTGCTTGAAAAGGTTCTTCCCTCTCTCATGTACACACACAGCCCACTTCAGGGCTGTTCTCAAAGGCAACTTAAGAGACAGCTTAATTCTTCCCTCAGAATCAGGACAATGAATAAGGTGTTACTCACTTTACTTATATATATATATATATATATATATACCCGTCTCCTTACTCTTCCATTTCAGACACATGATTTGTGCTACATCACGATTTCTTTTTTCAAGTATTCCCAAAAGACAGCCATTTCAAATGATTTATTAGAGCACAAGTACTTAAGCAAAAGATTAAACTGTGAATTCATTCTACAATTGGTTGACAGTAGTTTGGCTGAACTGTCAATTAAACAAATTGCTTGAGTATGTTTCCAAATCTCTTAATTCTCCAGCAAACAAAGTAAAAAACACTCAAGACCAGAGCTGGCCCACAAGGAGAGTTTAACATAGTGGAAAAAAATAGCATTTAACCTTCTCTAAGGTAAAATCTTCGCACAGGTTAGGAGCTGGCTATTTTTCTATCGATTATTTTCCCATTCCACCTGTGCCTCAGCAGCTAGAACTACTCTTAGAAGATCTTTGCATAACATTAGATTATCATTTTCCATTTCTACAGTACTTTATTCACCACTGCATCTCAAAGCCTTTTGCAGATGAGTCAGTTATGTGCTGGCAAGTGAACATTGTATGAGCTCAGAGCAAGAACATCATGTAAGACAGCCAGTTTTATTTCTTGTAGTTGTCACTCATCTTACAGGAAGACCTTAAAGGTTCTCTTGAAACAGCAGAAACAGATGTGGAGTTTTTCAGTTTCTCATTCCATTTTCTGAGATATCATACCTCATCAGTGTCATGTGTTGTGTTGCTGGCTAGATTTTTTACTAAGTGTCATGCTTTCACCCCAGCCAGAAACTAAGCACCACACCAAAACCAGCACACTAAGTCAAAATGACCAGAAGGGGAAATGTGGACTAAAAGGCCAGTATCATTTTAATATGCGACAAAGGCAGGCTTGTGATTTTGGCAGATGCATAAATGAAAATGAAAAGTCTAAATGCATGAATCTGTCATGTCATATGGTACACTTCAGCTCAAGGCCTGAGTCTGTGAAAAGACAAGGATATCCTTCTTCTAGTACCTCTGAAATCAGTTCAAGATACTGAGACTTTCAAGAGCATACCAATGGCCTTTTTCTTTGCACCTTCCTCTTTCTCTCCACAGACTTTACACTGGTGTTTTCCCTATTTCTGACTACTGAGCAACAACCTGGTGATCTGGATGCATCTGCATGTTTGGGTGTTGGGTGGACTTCCTGGGCAGAGCAGTCACCTCCTCCTCCTCTCTGGTTTCCCTTCCATCCCTCCGGCTTCTTCTCCCCTTTCCCTTCATGCAGAAAACAATTTCCTTCATGCAGAAACCATTTCCCTCCTATGAGAGTGCCTAACACACCCCCTTTGGCAGCATGGGAATATGTCCTCTCTGGTCCAGCCTAATGGACAGCAAGAGCCATTTTGAAAGCAGCTTCTTTGCATGATTTCTTGTGAATCCGCCTGAAGGTTGAAGTTAAA
>VYZV01001422.1:0-35267 GCA_013401275.1 Pandion haliaetus | reverse complement strand
AGTTTGTGAGGAACTGCAGCCCGCGGAAAGGAACCACGTTGGAGCAGTTGGTGAAGGACTGTCTCCCGTGGAAGGGACCCCACGGTGGAGCAGGGGACGAGTGAGGAATCTTCCCCCTGAGGAAAGGAGCGGCAGAGACAAGGTGTGGCGAGCTGACTCAACCCCCATCCCCTGTTCTCCTGCGCCGCCGGGGGGAGGAGGGAGAGAGAACCGGGAATGGAGCTGAGCCGGGAAGGCAGGAGGGGTGGGGGGAGGTTGTTCTGATGTTTGGTTTCCCTTCCTAATACCCTTGTGTTTTGTTTTTGATTTGATTTGTAGTAAATTAAATTGATTTTGTTTCTTCCCCAAGTCGAGCCTGTCTTTTGCCCATGACCATAAGTGGGGAGTGATCCCTCCCAGTCCTTGTCTCAACCCACAAGCCTGCCTTTGTATTTTCTCCTCATCCCAGCGTGGCCAGGTGAGGGGGTGGGGGGTGAGCGAGCGGATTCGTGGTGCTTTGTTACCGACTGAGCTGACCTGAAACCACGACAGTCAGTCAGTGGCTTTTTCAGTTAAGTTTTTCCTTTACTCACCTTCAGCACTGGAAAGAGGCATCTTTTTTTGTGAAAATGCTACTTTTTGCTGTTAAAAAGGAAACCATGTTTTTTTCCCCAAAACCCCAATTAAAAAAATGCTGTCGGGGTATAAAGTCAAAAGAAAGCTTCAGTCAGACCTTTGGGTGAGACCTTTTCATATACAGGGTGAGAAATCACACGTGGACATGAAAGACCAGCTAACAGGACTGAAAAGGATCCAGTCCTTCTTAGTGTCCAGGACTAAAGATTAACGTTCTCTCCCCGTTATCTCTGAGGAACTCAGCTGTCACCAAAATACTTTCTCAAGCTCCTTACTGTCTAGTCCTGGGTACTGTCACATCAGCGTGTGAGGTTTGGCATTGCTGTGTCTAAGCTTACACATGGATTTAGCACCTGGGCTCTTTATTCCTGATCTGCTTAGAGATCTTTTCTTATTTCTACCCATCTGTTTTTGCCTTCATTCAGCAGTGCAGTGTTAAGACTTCTAAAGCTTAATTTGTTTGCCAAGGATATAGAACAGCAGAGCTCTGATCTAATCTTGTGCTTCTAGGAGTTTTTTCATTATTTACATTGCAGAAGAAGAGACTCTGAACCCTTAAGAGTAAAAAAATCCCAAACCTCTTTTTAATATTTAAAATGGAAGTGTCATTATTTCCTCTCTCTCTTCTTTTATAATACACTATCCAGCACAGGTTTGCAAATGAGATGGTGACAGGATCTTCGCTCTGGGTAGTTGTAGCTTTTATCAATAGTGTCTTTAAGAACATAAAAATAATTTATGTGAGACTTTGAAGTTATGTGTGTTTTTTTTCTTTTGCATCTAAACTATAGACTTTTAATTTGTTTCTATTCTTGTGGATGGCAAATTTTATCAAGATAGACAAAATAAGATGTGTATATTTATTGGCAGCAGTTGGGTAGACTTGCATTTTTTTCTCTTTCTTATTTTAATAAGGCAACACTAGGCTGGCTAATGAATCTCTTAACCTGTTGCACTTGTTCATTGGTGTACAATAGTCTGTGATGGCACCTGGGTGATTTACTGCTGATCTCAACCCTATCCTACATAAGTGTAGGTAAATATAGAAGACTGTTCCTACCTTCTTTTGCCTTTGGAGTATTAGCTGGCCTCATTCCTTCTTTGGAACTGTTGAGCAGGACTTGGCTCCAGACTGGAGACACCTGAGTTTAAATACAAGGTAGGTGTGTAAGCAGCTGTTATAGTCAATAGAGTTTTAAATCAATACAAAGGAACTAGCGAGGTATTTTCATCACCCAGAAGTAGATGTACTTCAGTTGCCTAAACATAGATGGCTAATGGCATTTGAGAACCCTTTGTCAATCCAGTCTGGACTCCAGCTGCCAGTCTGGGTCTCTGACAGGACGATATCTGCCTGGGTGTCAAGCAGGGTGTCATCTGAGATGACATTAAACACCCCTGTATGGGCTTCTGAATCAACTCCACTCCTTCATCTTACACAGAAGAGGTATGATTTTGCATTGAGTGAAATAACTGCAGAAAACAAAAGGGAAAGTGTGAAATTTGTCTTGGCGCAATATTCTATCACAAAGTTGTATTCAAGATGTTTTTACCCCGTTTCCTTGATACAGTGTGTTTACCAATAATAGTTTCTCTGCATTTCTTTCTTTCTTTTTTTTTTTCATTTAATAGTAATGACCATAATAACTAAAGGCAATTGTTTTTGTTTTTTTCCATGAAATTGTAAACATTAAGCATTTCATTAAGATGATAAATAAGAGTTGGCTATTAAGACTGTTTGACATACAGCACTGCACTGGCAAATTAAAACAAGAAAAACACAAAAAAATCAACCTTTAACAAAAAAAAAAAGAAAGCAGCAACTTGCCCTTTATTGGAAAATAAAACAAATGGAGACAAAATAAAAAAAGATTCTTCCTTCTATGTTGGGAAAGCTTTGATTAAAAACAGGTGATAAAGTGGTGCCCAATAATGAGAAGGAAAGGAAGAGTTTATTGGATTTGTACTACTCACGTAAATATGTATTATACAGCCAAAACATGGTTATTGGCTGAATATAGAACATAACACACAGGGACTCTAATCCATTTTTTCAAGAGATAAACCAGTTCTTTTATTCAACCCTGAAACTCTTTTTTTCATCTTGGTCCAGGCAACCTCATAAGGATTATTTCCTATTACTTACTAATTGCAAAGAAGCAATTATTATTATTAGTGACATACTAGTTGCAAATTAATGTCCAGACAAGCAAGAACCTTTTATTTACTGTAGACAGACAAACAAACAAACAAAAAAAATCTGGAATTCAGAAAATACTGAAATAGAGGCTTAACTGTCATGCTTAAAGTTCAGAAGCATGAAATCCAGAACACTGAATATCAGCTTTTGTCTGCATAGGAGTCATCAGACACTTTGAGAGTGGCTTGGTCTAAAGGGTAAACCCATTAAGAAGTACTGCTCACCAGTTAGACTATTTTCAGCCAAGCATTTCTAAGTTATCCTCAATAAAGAGGCTCACCACATAATGGTCACTGGCCATCGTTTGTCCTGGCAGGGTTTGCATGGTGTATACAATGTAGGTTGAGACCGCTGATGAACAAGACACTGTATACACATATACCAGAATATCCTGGAATAGTAAACATAATTTCAGGTCAGGAAAGAGAGTTCAGTGGAGCACTGGACCACAGCAGAAGAAAGTTTCCGTTACTTTTTGGGTCTGCAGTAGACTTTTCCCGTGCTAGGTGAGTGGCTGTGTCTTTACACTCCTCAGCAGACACTGGTTCAAGCTGGTCTCCAGAAGTCGAGACTGAAATACTGCAAGGTCCCTCTGCTAAGAAGTCTTCTTTACCAGGAATTTAACCACCAGCCTGAAAAATGAAAGGATCCACCCAGCCCAGCTCTTGTGGGGTTCTTCTTCTGTGTAATTTCACGTTTGGCCTATCCAAAAAGAATTGCTTCATTTAGACATGATTTAAGAGTAGCAGCCTAATAAAAGAATTCAGATCTACTATTTAATCGATAAAAGCCCGGGCCAGCAACCCTTACACCATTTATATCACCCATTTGTAAATGTCCAGAAAGAAAAATATTGAAATTCAAATCTGAATTTTTGAGTCCTACTGTACTTCTGTTTTGACTGAGTTTGAATTCAAACCAGAAGCTTTCCATATTCATACATTTTTCTCAAAAATTACTGTCTAAAATATGTGTACTTGAAGATGAGCTATTGGTCCCTATGAAATCAATGTCAAAACTGCTATTGACTTTATTGGCACTGGAGTTTTCACTGAGTCATTACATCCAGCTATCCTACTATGTGAGTAGCTTTGTTCCATATATTTTTATCTTTGATTTTGTTTAAGAAACCTGTTATGCACCAGGAGTTCAAGAGTTTGTATCGTTACCTGTTTTCTATTTTTCAAGGCCAGTAGCCTGTAGCATTCCTGCCGTATCATCAGTCTTAAGGCAGTTTTTAACCAGTCAAAGTAAAATAGGGAAGGAGTAGAAGGAAGTACTTATAAGTGATGTGTTTCATATACTTCAGGTTTAATTCTTGCAACACCTGCCCAAGTTAATTTGGGATTTATTTATTTGTTTTCCTGTTACCTTTTTTCCTCCTTTTCTTCAGGGAAGGCTATCAAAATCCTTCTCCCAGTCCAGCTCTTCAGCTGTGTCCAGACATCTGTATCTTTGAAAGAAATTGTCCCTTCTGATGTTTATATAATGAAATAATAAAGATCTGGCCCCTGTTGTACAGAAGGTATATGTACATTCCCTGTTTGTGTGTACCCATAGGGTCAAAACAGACTCGTATATACTGGGTGACATACTAGTACTTCATTGCATCTGCTAGTGCTCTGGCAGACAAAAGAGAATCTGAATGAAAAACATGATTTTGCATTCTAAATTTGTATTTCAAACATTATATGTAAACACAGTCACGAATATGTATCAAATGGGAAACAGGTCATCTATAAGATGCAAGGAAACCTGGCAGTTTGAACACATTGAGTTACCCTGAATAGATAAATGCAGGTAAATATAATAACAGGTAGCAATTCAGAAAGTTAAAAATAAAAAGTCATCCAAAGCTTAAACCTCTTGAGAAGACTTTGAAAAAGCTAACAAAAGAGCTCCTGTAAAACATAACAAAAATAAAAATAGATGCTGTAGTTGCTGGATAAAAATAGAGTAGATTTAATGCCTTCTTCAAACAGATGTCTCTAAAAACTTGAAATGACAAATTATGATTTGTTCAGCCCAAAAAGAAGTCTTTCCAAAGGCTCTGTGAATTGTGATGACCTTGAAATGGGTTTAGATATCTTCAAATGAAAACTTTTTTTGTGAATTGAAAACAAGTATTAAGAGCAAAATAAAAGAGGGAAAACAAAATTAAATATTAAAATTCTAGATAACATAAGAATTTTACTAACATTTAATTTCTTGTACTGTGAACAAACTAGAAATAGTGGTAGGGGAAGTAGAAAAAATCTTGTCTTTTATGCATTTTACTTCTTTCAATGTAGTGTCTACATTTGTGGCTCACCAGATAGTCACCTGAAGATTCAGCATTCCCTATAGGCAGCAGCCCCTAGGAAGATCTGCTCCACCAGAGAGTGGCTTTATGTTTATTTTCTGCTAGTGTGGCACTTTTGTTTCAAATATGGGGGGCAGAGGAGGGAATGAAGTACACATCCATATGTATTTTTTTTTTCAGATGTTACTCTACTTAAAACTGCCAACCATTTTCTGAACGTAAAGAAATATATATAAGCCACTTCTGAAGCTTTTCAGGAATGGATTTCCCAAACAAAATGATCTGTTAATAGGCTACTAGATAGAAATATCGACCAGCAAAGTACTTAATAGTCCCTAGCACCTGTGCTTTGCTAATGGCCTCACCTTGTTCATGGATGCAAACAAAACACTGAAATGCAGCCACCTTTCCCTAAGGAACTGTAAGAATTATGGATGTGATTCACTTCTGCCTTGCTCCAGCCTTATTCTGCTGCAAACCCAGGCTGATATAATAGCTGTAATAAATCAGTGATGAAGGTAGCCTGTTATCTGCAGCTTAATAAGTAAAGAAAATACTTTCAGGTGTCTCTTTTATAGAAAAACACCTTTGTATTATTAACCTCTGCCACATATGGATTTTCTTATTTTCACTGTTTAAAATTAGATAACCTGCAATAATGGTTGTATATATAAACAACTTAATGTTTCTATAGCAACTATCTTGTTGCAAAAAGCTTTACAACCATTAATTATTATTAATCATATTTATTGTTCTTGTGCCTAAGGAATCAACCAATTTTATTGTGTCCAAAACTTAACAAACTAAAGTAGTGAGACTGTACTAGGGTGAGGGCCAGGAAAACTTAAACCACTCTATTTGGATGCTCTGTATTATTCCTGAATTTTATGAGTTTTGGGGGGTGCTGAAGTAGGGAGGAGTTTGTTTAACTTGGGAAATGATTTAGCTCCTGCCCTCCACTAGGCAACAAGGGTCTCTTGCCCTCCTACAGTAGCAAGCTCTGGCAGCGCGTCACTGTGAGCAGCTGAAAACACAGCAGCACTGCTCCTTTTCCCTCTGTGAGCTCAGCATTGGTCTCTCCATTCAGGTGGAATATAACAAAGGAATCAGCTGCTGTAATATGTCACACAGGCCTGAATTTAGAGCAAAGTGAAGAGACAAGGTAAGAAGTGAAAAGAGTAAGGTAAATCAGATGGAATAAATGGATGTGTGAGACCAGTGGGACAGGTCTAGAACAAGCCATCATTCAGCACAGGATGCACAAAATCCTAATAAAATTGTTCCTTATCATTTGCCCTTCCTTGGTTGTGGGATTTGACTCTGCTTCCTGAGTCACATCCAGTATGTAACTTGATGCCCTTTTCCTATTTTTTCACACCACTAACTGGAATGAAAAAGGCATCATGGTAGAAAATGAATTGCCAGTGGGACAAAATGCATGCTATAGTGTGTTACAGATGTGCCTTTTCTTGTTCACTAAGCTGTGGCTTTGCCCTGAAATCTAGATATCTGAAATTAAAAGCAGAGAAACTCTGGCAATGCATACTTTGCTTATTCTATTTTAAGAACGTGTCAAGAAATAATTCTCATAAGCAACTGCTTGTTAGTGGCAGACACCCAGCTGCCATAAAAAATGGGAGACAATGTATTTTCAGAACATGAAAATGGCTGTACTAATGAGTTAGGCAGAAGTTTCATCTTTGGATCTGTATCCTGTCTCTGGTGGTGGTCAAAATCAGATGCCAAGAGAAAAGTATAACAGGGTAATATGTGATATCGTTCTCACGCTGCTAAATGTTTCAGTACAGGTGAGAAAATTCTCTGGATGTTTCACATCTCTCTGTGATGAGAGCTCAGGGAAGGTGGCAGCCTCACATGGTCACAGTAGTAGTTTCAACATCCAGTTCTTCAAAATCCCCTCACTAGTTTTTCAGTCAAATCTTTTGTGGAAAGATATCCACATGATCCAGTTAAATGTGCTCTCTCTCTGGGCAGCCACATAAAAGCAGGATTCCCGAGTACGAACTGCTATGTGAATGAATGTTCAGTATGAGATATGCTTTCTAGAACGGCACTTTGTTCTGACTGGACTGAGATTAGTGCACTTATTTTCTGAATTAATGTAGAGTCAAGTGTTGAGGAGAAATGGCACCCATTCAGATGGTTTATTAGTGGTGGGTGAACTTGTACAGCCTAATCTCAAATCCACTCTAACTTTGCCATCTACCTAATATTTCGTATAATATAGACTGTAAATAAAGGGACAGAAAGGTTGTGAGCTGAATCATGCCTGGTCACTAAGTCTGCTCACCTATGGGGGTCAGGATAAGACACAGATCAGTTCCCCTGAGTCTGCTGGCTCCTATGTCTGCCCTGTGCTTGACAGTCAGGTAAAAAAGTAGCTGCTACGGCAGCCAAAATTTGTCTGGTTATAAAACAAGGCATTGACATTCTGCTCACTTTGTCCTTAGTCATATCACTGGGATAAAGCAGTAAAGTTCAGGGAAGAAAATGTGATCTAGAGGAATCAATGGGAGTTTCATCACTAGCTTAAAAAGTGACTGAATTTCACCCCATTTTCTTTGCAAGGCTCATGTCTATGTCTAGCCTTTATGCAAATGTAAAGCCTAGCATACAGATTTCAGGCTCCTGTTAATCATACCTGAGTCTCAGTCTGGCTAAACAAAAACTGGAATCAAAAGAGCAGTGGGAGTCTCTTTGTTTCCCTCCCCATGAACGGTGCTGCATTCCCTAACAAGTATCACTGTGTTTGGTATACTCAGTGTGTTGCTCCTGCTCTTCCAAGCCCCGGACACAACGTTTGTGTGTGCCTGTGTATAACTATACAAACTCTATTTGACTAATTGCTCTGTTATTGAAGGGTCTAAGGAGTTCTATCACAATCTAGACAAGCGGGGAGAGGACAGTTATGAAATCATACCTTAAGTTAGAAAAGTGACTAGTGAACATGGGTTATATATCTAGCTTGCTTTATTCATGCATTAAATAAATAGTTGTACAGAAATAACAGCCATTGCAGCAATTAGTTAAAGTGACATATATTTGCATGAGCTAATCAGCTATATTTTCCTTATGGTCCAAGAGCCACAGGTGTATTTGTATGGTTTTGCACAGGAAAAGGAATTGATGAGTGGAAGCTGCAGCATCCTCTGTGTTCCCTTGGATCACTGGTAACACAGCTGGTGATCCTAAATGTGGTCACTCTCAGCTCCTCTGCTCACTCCTAAATCTTACGGGTGGTGTTATAAATTCTTGACGTGGTACAATTCATCATGTCCTTACTCAGAGCTTGTTAATCACTTGCCCATTTGCTGGGTGAACTCCGCTTGCTGTCAGACCACTGTCACTCATCAAACTCACAGACAGGAGAAACAGCACGTGAAATTCTGCCAAAGATGGAGAAAAGCACTACATGTAAGAAATCAAACGTGTGAAGATGAAGTAATGTAGGCAGGCAACATCACTACAGAAAAAAATCTGTATGTTTAGGCAGCAACACTGAAATCTTAAAATTATCTTGGGTAGACAGCACTGTTTTACACACTGTCCTAACTCAAATCTTCTTCTATGCACAAAAATGAGGAATAGTTTTCATATAACAGTAGTTTCCACTAGCACTCACTAGGTCTGTGTTCTCATTTCCCTTCGTGCAGTGTGGTATTTCCCCTGTTACATGACCTGCATGTTAGGCCAGGTCTCCTTCCATCTTACGAGTCAACATTGCATTTCATCTGAAAAATAATGTGGAGAGTTCTGCAATGCGGAATTTCTGTCTTAACTTTGTGTTTTCAGACCTTTGTTTCATACAGCCAGAACCAATAGCTCATTCCATTATGCATGCATTTTATTTATGTGCAATTCTGGCATTACTAGCTATGCCAGACTACCAGTTTAAAAACAAACAAAAAGAACCAATAGCATAGACTGGGAGAGCCTGAGCTGTGAAAGGAAAACATACCCCCCAGCAGCAGCACAAAAGCAGATTTTTTGCATGAAAAGATTGTTATAGGAATAGAAAATCTATCAAAGAAGAATGCTAACATGAACACAGTTTGACCATTCCAGAACCAGTTAGGGGGTATCATGGATCATAATGAATCAGTGAAAGAAAAGGGTCAGATTTATTTAATGGAGTAATTGTGATTTGTACCATCAGGAGTCCTATTCCCCCAAAATGAAGCCTTTAATCTTCATATTAAAAGGATTCTTTTGTGTTCTGAGCATTGCAGTTTCCTTCCTCTCTCTACTCCTAGCAGACAGGCGGCAAAGTCAGAAGCTCACTTGAATCCTGAATATGTAAAGGAGGAGCTGCAAAGCATCTGAGATATCTCTTCTAGTTTAATAAATCTTCTAAAATATCAATATTATCCTTTGTTCTTTTTTTTCAAATGAAGCACCTGGAAACTACTCTTGTGAGTAGTGTCAGCTCGTTAATCAGCAAGCTAATCCCTTCCTGATAATTTGGGGATGATGTTTTATTTGCAAGAGAGTAATGTATCATAAAAAAGAAAAATGAAAGAGACTATTTCAGGAGATGAGCAAAGCTAAATCAATTCTTGTTAAAACCTTCCTGCGTGACTTTGATAATTTTTATTTCAAGTTATTCTGTTGTTCCTATGTTCTACCTCACTTCACTGGCTTCTGGACACCAATGCCTACAATGATTATCTGCAGGAATATTTCCTTAAAGTTACAGAATAAGCAAGAATACTGAAATGGTAGATTTTAATCCACAGACTGCCAGTAATTTTTTTCTGAGGTGTCATCAAATGTATGATTTCTCTTCATATCCCTACAGAACATCCATATTTCTTACCAGTTTTCTCAGACACTGAGGTTAATTTCCAGAAATAATAAAGGTTCCTTTAGCTCAGGTTTCAGCTAAGGATAGTGATTCCATTCTTTCTTACTGCAAGCACTGTTTTTTATTGTTTTCATTGTGTCCAGTCAAGTGTAAGAATATGATCATATGCAAACATGCAGAAATGGGGTGCCAGCATCTTTGTCTCAAAGCAAGATTTTGCTAATTTTTTATATCAGTTACCAGTGGATCAGATCCTCAGTTGATGTGATTTGGCATTGTTCCCTGGAAGCCATTGAAGCTAATCTGATTGTACTAGTGGAAGGACTGCTCATTTAGTATCCAAGTCTGAAAAATACCATTTAGTTAAATCACTGGGATTTGAACACAGTACGCTCCAGAGTTAAAAGCATCAGCTTGGTCTAGAAAGTTCAGGTTAAAGAGAAACTATTCAGCTGAAATGCACCCTTGTGAGATGCTGTAGGATACCTGAGTCACTCACATGGGGCTGGCAAATATAACAGATGATCTACGACAGATATCCATGCACCTTGGAGCAGCAGCAGTTGGAGGCTACACACGATACCCTCAAAGTCCAAAATGGTGTGAGATATCCACATGTGAACAGCTGAATCAAGCCCTTAGTTTTTCTGAACTGGAGTTAGAAGGAGACCTGGGATATGCACAACATTTAACCCCAGACAATACTGTTGGTCAGCAAGATCCTCCAACTACACGAGAGTTTGACTGGTTTGCATTAGCTGAGAAAATGGGCAAACCCTTAGGGAACATGTGCGAGGAAGAACAGGACCTGCTACATTGGTGATGAGGTTGGCACTAACTCCTGACCATTAGTAGATGTGGTTCCAGTAGGAGGAAAGGTGTCCAGAATCAAACTCACTTTTTCTCCTGTCCCTAGTCCAGTTAATTTTTATGCATTCAGTGCAGAGTGAAATAACTTCACCAAGAGGTCTGCAAAAATTCTGCTGTAAAGGCTGCCAGCTCTTTCAGTGGCTAGAAAACCCATGCTGATTAAGTGAGGTTTAAATTTTCTCAGCCAACGGGCCCCCACATCTGATGTGAGCACTCCAACTATTGTATTATTGAATTGAAATGCACCGCATTGTTTGTGGTCCTTGAAAGCACACTTATTTTAGGCAGTTAATCATATTCAAAGTTTATCTGTATTGTGGCACTCTCAGAGGCAGATCTGCAGTCAGTTTGACAATTGTAGGGATCAAAAGTTAGTTGAGAAAGAAATATTTTGAATGTGTCCATAGTCTGGGAACCTAAAATGACAATTAAGCATTAAATTTGAGGAAAACTGAAGAACTTCATGATCGAATAAGCAGCAACCAGGTTCTTTAAGGCCATTGTCTTAGTTTCTGATTTTATTCAACTGATGCAGTTTCTCCTTGTGAAAAGGACACAGCTGAGAAGCAGGAGGGTTGGTCCTGTACTCTGCTACTCACTGGCTATGCACCCATAATCACTTCTCATCTATATCTATTTTCTCTCCCACTGTTCTTAACTACTCTTCTGCTCGTGAAGCACAGATTTTGATGTGCAATACAGTTCATTGTGTAAGGAGGTTTTGTTACAGGTCTCTGTGATTCACTAAAACTTACATCTTGGGGCTATAATAAATGCCACTAACTTTCCTGCATCAGTCTGGCAAAATTTGCCTTTGCAGTTTAGACTAGTCACACATATGATGAGAAAATTTAAAAGCTGTGCAAAAAATATCTGTAAACACTGTTTCTTTTATTAGGCTCTTACATATTAAAAAATAAGTCATAACTATGCAGAAGAATTAAGAATAACACAAGCGTGTATCTATGCAAAGGCACACATAATACATACACACATCACAGGAGCAGATTGAAATATGTCTTCCCACTTTTTAAAATGAAGAGCTCAATTTGGTTTCAATTATCCGTATTTTTTGACCTCCATGGAGCCATTTGGAGTAATCAAAGTTCTTGAGAGCAAAACTTCAAAATGCAACTTCAAAATACAACTTCAAAAGACAACTTTAATTTGAACTACTCACACAGTGATGCATTTTGGAAATTGAAATTATGCTCCAATCTGTTTTATTCTTTTTCAATGGCATGAAAAACCTACCCTTTCTTGGCGAGTCACTGTTATGTTTGTGTTCTGAAGTGCTACCATGTATATGTGCAAATCAGGTGGGCAGAAGCTTCTTCTACCATTACATACCAATGGGCTAATGCACCTTCTTCTACCATTACATACCAATGGGCTAATGCACCTGTGTACATATTCATAAACAAGCCACTCAATCAGAGGATGCTTCAGCTAGATCTTAGGATGAATCAGTATTCCTGAGAAATCTAAATTGCAATCTAAATAAAAGTTGCTTATTCCTGGCCTAATTGAAAGATTATTTGAATGATGAAATTAAAAAACCAAATAGAACTTCCCCCCCAAACAGCTTTCCAACATAAACAGAATCCTAAATATACGAACCATGAAGAAGTTAGAAAAAGATCAGATCATGAGGCACAGGAAGATACATAGCTGGTGAGAAATATTCATGTTTCCTGTCTCTTCACTAGCCAACATTAAACCCTGTGGATGTGCGCATAAGAAAAAGGTGGTATTCCTTGGAGTGCTCTCTTGCCCTGCTACTTTTTAGGCTTTAGCCTGTTGCAGAGCTGCAGTTGATGCTTTCGTACTAAAAATTACCAACTATTACTGTCAGGAGAAGAGATACCATGGAGAGGTGCACAGCCAGTCAGATTCGCTCAAGTCAACCTCTGTATAGCCTAGGGGAAATGTTAAGATCCATAATTTCAGTCTCAATCTAATCCGGCACATGAGTTCTTCAATGACCATTCCGTCTCTGAAAAGAGCTTTAGTGTTCAAATAGGAATGTCACACTCTAAGGGCATGTCTCTCCTACAAAGAACATGAAGAGCAGGGTTACTTTTTTTGGAAAATGATCCCAGCAGGGATTCATTTGACCAGCTGTTTAGAGCTCTGCTGCTCATTCTAGGGTCTCTAGTTATGGGGCTAGACAAAGTTGCCAGTGGTGTCTATAGCTCAGTTTAACTTTTTCTAATGCATATGTCCAAAACAGGTTAGGCAAATCACACCTCTAAGCACCCATTGTTCTCCACCTACTCTTGGGAGACTAGCTTAGAGGTAATATTATGCAGATAATATGAATGTTGCTGCCATAGACAGAAAAGCCCAATGTCCAAAATGTGTGATCACCAGCCTATGTTGCAGAGGATTTACAGACCAGAAGTAAAACATGAGGCTGCTTTATTCAGACCAAATTGCCCCTGGAGAATCAAACCCCATTCTCTCATCATATTGTTGTGATTTGTGTCCCATATTGCAATCAGTTCACTGATGGCATTCTTTCAAATTATGGAAATGTGCAAGGTAATGGAAATTAAATTTCTGAGTCCACCAAATATAATCTGTGTTAACATTATGCTTTCTTAACATCACAAAACAATGTTTTCTGCATTTCAGTTATATTGTGCCAGGTATTATGCCTTAAAAAGTTTTTTTTTTCTTACACTTCTCTAAACTTACACTAGTTTAGGCTGTCTTGAGCAGAGGGTGTTTTATGGCGAGTCTTGAAACAGGTTATTTTTTTCCTATTTAGACTTTGACGGTACTGTTAAAAATATAACATTTTAACATATATTTGGTCATTGTTCATACACATTTAGTTTTATGCATAGAGTGTGTATCCAGCTACACTTACAGAAAAATTGTAATAATACTGTCTCGCATACAGAAATAATAGAAAGATGAAAATGGGATTGAAATAGAAACAATCAAGCAGAACAAACATCTTTCAATGTGTATAGTCAGACAAAAAGTAATGAGTTCAGCTAACTGGCCTTCTTTAGGGTCAGTCCCAGTTTCTTCAGGGAGAAGTGAACCCCCTAGTACAATTTCAATAACTACTAAATAAAGTGATATGGCAAATATGAAGCAAGTTAAGATCTTTGATGTGTAAGAGGCCATTACTTTTTAAAAAAAAACCCAAACATGTAATATATGCTTTTTGTCATTTTTCCATCCCTTAGGGTTTTCACTCAATATTTTTGTTATGTCATTGATGTGCCATAAAATGTCATAATGTTATTGATCTAATGTCAGGTCAATGGCATAAGAAAGCTTTGGAATGACAACTTGAGTAGAGAGATTGTTAAATTTAAACTGATATCTTTGCCTTCCTGTCAAAACAGTGCACGAACCTTCCACTCATCCAGCCACCTGCCTGACTGAACCAAGCTGATTTCAAAAGGCAATGCATCAATCAGTATTTTTGGAAACAAGCTATATTGTTCCTTCGAGGCCTTTGGTTTTGTTTTCTCCCTGTTACACTCTCTTCAAATCTAAATATCAGGTTATAAAGATACTTATTTCACCTTAACATTGCCTTTGAGCATAGAAACTGCATGTTAACACTCTTAATCTGTAGGTCAACTCACTAGCAAATAAACTGAATAGCTAAGGCTGCTAAGAAGATTTCATTTGCTTAGAGATTACATTAAATTTTTCCCCACTGTATAAGTTTGTAAGAAACTAATCACATTTACATATTTGCTTGTGCTTGTCTAGAACTATTCTGCATGGCACAGGTCTCTGTTCTCTTCAAGTTTCTCTGTTCTTCTCCCACCAAAATCTATTTTCTCAGACAAGTTGGTTGAATTCTTCTATATACTCTGTCTGCTTTTGGGAAAGTCATCCTCAGTGGCCTTTCTAATCAATGGTGGAAAAAAGGTGCTTGTTTCCACTGTCCATGCAGATAACAGATGTCATATGCCATACCTATTCCCAGTGTCTGGTGCTGTATGAGATGCCATAAGGTATCTAACACATCAGCCTGAAATGTGACATGGGCACACAGGAGGCTTCTATGCTTCTGGAACAGCTATCTCCATGTCACATGGACACCATGTGAGATTCCATAAAGTATCTCAGATGGTGGTAGTTCTTAATCAATGGGTGATTGAATCAAACCTAAATAATTAGGGCATGATTTCCTTCACTTTCTTTTGATGTATTTTTCAGGATAGAAAGCTTCTAAAATAGACAAATATGTTAGATGAATTCTTCCTTATTCTACTCCATTGATTAGAAAGGCAGTTTAAGATGGCTTTCTTAGGAAGTAGGTGCCTGACCTATACACATTGTATATGGTCGAGAAGAATCTGAACCCCTCTTACCCCTCTTGTGGGTGCTCGTCTCTTTTGTCAGGTGGCTGGTGATAGGACGAGAGGAAATGGCCTCAAGTTGCGGCAGGGGAGGATTAGATTGGATATTAGGAAGAATTTCTTTACTGAAAGGGTTGTCAGGCATTGGAACAGGCTGCCTAGGGAAGTGGTGGAGTCACCATCCCTGGAGGTATTCAAGAAGCATGTAGACAAGGCACTTCAGGACATGTTTTAGTGGGCATGGCTGATGGTTGGACTTGATGATCTTAAAAGTCTTTTCCAACCTAAATGATTCTATGATTCTACCAGGTGAGGGTGCTTCTCACATGAGTTTTGTATGGGTGCAGGTAGGCAGATGCTTTTTTTTTCCTTTGGTAAGAAAGTCTTGTGTCAGCCAATAATATACTAGCTAAGAAAGCAGAGTTCATGTCCCATTTTTCCTTTGCCTTCAAGTTTCATCACAGAAAAAAGAATAAAAAATAAATGTCTTAATTTTGAGATTTTTAACTGAAGCATTTTCATTAGTATTTCAAAATAGTTTAGTCTGAAAATGTATTGACATTAATTTTTAAAAGATGTCCAAAGAAGAAAAAATCTTTAACTTCACTTTGAAGAAAAAAAATTGTTCAAACTTACTTTCCACTTCCAAAAAAACAAAGAAAAAAATCAACAGATTTGCTCATAGTTTGCTTAATTTTTCAAGGGAGCTAGTAAAAAAAAAAAAAATATACAGACTTGCCACATATCTGAACATCAGGAGAAGCTCTGCTGTTTCCCAAGCCTTGCCTGCTTCTCCATAGCTCAGCACAATCTTCTTTGAAACAGTCTGCCTCATTATGTTGGGATGTACTTCTTTCATCAAGGCACCTAAACTGTCTTTAAAAACCAGCTCACCTTGTTAAAAACCTACACAAATAACTTTTTGTCATGGTTTAACCCCAGCCAGCAACTAAGCACTACCAAAGCCGCACTGTCACTCCTCTCCTGAGCTGGACAGGGGAAAGAAAATATAACAAAATGCTCGTGGGTCGAGATAAGGACAGGGAGAGATCACTCACCAATTACCCTCATTGGTAAACCAGACTTGACTCAGGGAAAATTAACTTAATTTATTGCCAATCAAACCAGAGTAAGGTAATGAGAAATAAACCCAAACCTTAGAACACCTTCCCTCCACCCCTCCCTTCTTCCCGGGCACAGCTTCACTCCCAAATTGTCTACCCCAAGCGGCGCAGGGGAATGGGGAACAGGGTTGGGGTCAGTCCGTCACACACACGTTGTCTCTGCTGCTTCACCCTCCTCAGGAGCAGAATTTCTCACTTGTCCCCTGCTCCAGCGTGGGGTCCCTTCCACATGCTGCAGTCCTTCAGGCACAGACTGCTCCAGTGTGGGTCCCCCACGGGGTCACAAGTCCTGCCAGAAAGCCTCCTGCTCCAGCGTGGGCTCCTCTCTCCACAGATCCACAGGTCCTGCCAGGAGCCTGCTCCAGCGCGGACTTCCCACAGGGTCACAGCCTCCTTTGGGCATCCACCTGCTCTGGCGTGGGGTCCTCCCTGGGCTGCAGGTGGATATCTGCTCCACCGTGGACCTCCCTGGGCTGCAGGGGGACAGCCTGCCTCACCATGGTCTTCCCCACAGGCTGCAGGGGAATCTCTGCTCTGGTGCCTGGAGCACCTCCTCCCCCTCCTTCACTGACCGGGGGATCTGCAGGGTTGTTTCCCTCACATGTTCTCACCCATCTCTCTGGCTGCAGTTTCTGTGCCACACCAACTTTTTTTTCCCCTTCTTAAAAATGTTATCACAGAGACGCTACCTCTGTTGCTGATGGTCTTGGCCTCGGCCAGCAGTGGGTCCATCTTGGAGCTGACTGGCATTGGCTCTGTTGGACATGGGGCAATCTTCTAGCAGCTCCTCATCAGAAGCCACCTCTGTAGCCCACCCCCACTATCAAAACCTTGCCACACAAACCTAATACACTTTTCCAGAGAACAACCACCATATTTCAGGCTTGATTCCATTGTGCTCTTTGGAGTGCAGAAAAAAGCTACTTGAACTTATTACTCCTTGTTTCTCTGAAACTCCACCTAGCAGATTTTCTTGTGGCTAATAATGTGGTTGAGCTTCAGGTTTTCCCTCTAACTTGCTGTCAAAGTGATCCAGAGATGTAGGGATAGAATAAGTTTTGTATTCTTAGCAATAAACTTCATTATGTTAAGTGAAGGCACGGAAATGGCATGAGACATTCAGGGGCTTGGGGATTGTCCAGAGTGAGAATACTGGAGCATCTTCTGAAAAGATGTTTTTCAATTCCTTCATTTCCAAATGGGATAGTAAAAAAAGTCTCTAGGACTGTACTGATTTGAAGTGTTTTGTTAATAACTCGAGATGGGTGGGAAGAAAGTGCCTGCTTCTAGGCAACAAGAATTTTGAGTAGATGCAAGGCCAATACAGGAACCAGTTCTAGCAAGAGGCTTCACAGAACAAGGTTACCCTGTGCCAGCTGCTCGCTGCTAACTGTGGGCATGCATGAAATATGAGAAAGCAATAAGCTACCTTGCATATCCCATAGAGTAAGACTGAATATTAGTATTAACAAGGGAGCAGCTGGCACAGTAAGTTGTTCTTCTGTCAAAGAGGCTGCTGCGATGTGCTCCCATGTGCGCTCCCACCTTTTTCTTGTGCTGAAGATGATCCAACACAGTGACTTCCACTTCTGGGTGCAGAAGCAGGTAGCAGCTTGGATGATAATGGATAGGTTATGTATTAGTAGTAGCAGCTTGGATGATAATGGATAGGTTATGTATTAGTAAAGTGAGAAGCTGGAATTGCGGGGCTTGTGATAGGACTAGGCAGAAATCTGGATGAATTTTGGAAGAGAAATAACTCTTCTCTGTGGTTGCAACTACCCTTTAACTTCCTAAGCTGTAAATTAAATTTTCCAAGTCTTTTTTTTGAGAAACACTTGACAGAGTGCCAGAATTTAGACTTACATCCAGCACCACCTAATCTCTTATATATGAGAATCAGAAAGGTTAATGTCATAGCAAGGTATACATTGTATTTCTGGTTGAAAGAGATCTTGCTTTTATAACATTGACCCCTAGAACAAAAATAGACCAAATAAATCACTTTTAATAAACCAAATAAAACACTTAGACAAAACTCTTTTGATGGGTTATTAAGGCCTTTTCCTCAATTTCTAATTCTAAAACTAGAGGCACATGTACTTGTATTGTTTTGCTTTGTTTCTTGTCTTCCCCAGTCATTCCCTGCTTTCATGACCTATTTTCTGAAGGCTTATGAAGACAGGTACTTATAGCAATAGTATTGCCCATCCAAGGAAACAAAGCCTAGCTGAATTACCCTACAAAGTCCCTCTGCATGTGGCCATAGTCCTAGTGGCAGTAAAATAAAAAATGAAAGCAGGTAACAGCAATTAGAAATGTAGTGAAAAATCTTGAGACAACACTCAGACTTCACTTTTCAAACAGAACCAACTACTATAAACTACAATTATCAGCAGAGCAGACATGAGTACATGCATTTGGAAAAAAACCTCAACAAACCATTCCTGGAATAAAGAGGACCAGGGTCAAAATAAGAGGGAAAGGAAGGGGGAGATGGATGGTGTTTGCTAGGATAGGAAAACAGTGAGGTTTAATTAACTGTGCAGGAGGATTGTTTCTCCCAAGAGATGGGACAAAATAAACAGGAGACCCTGTGTTTTGTATAACTAGCAGAGCTGAATACGAGCCTTCCTAACCCAGCAATGTGAAGCCCTTTCTGTGTTAGGAGCTCTGGGAAGCAGGTCCCATGACTATCAGGAAAACCAGGACTGGGACACACAGCTGATAGAGGGGGTCTCTGAACCAGTGATGCAGACTGACAAGGACTTTGCGGTCAAGGCTGAATGGGCAGACTTCTAGAGATAGAGGGAGGATTTGCCTTACAAGGGAAGAAAGGTGAATGTCATACCAGAAGAAGGGGAAGAAGCAACAGGAAGAACAGCTGGAAGAAGGTTTCAGGAGGAGGTTCAGGCTGTGGTCTCTGTTGGTAGCTCAGTTCAGCCACCTCCACTACAGCCTAGTCCACAACCCAAACTCATCTGCCAGTCAGATGCTTTGCTGTCTCTGCTCCTGGTGTGATCTTGTTCTGAACAGTAAATCCTCACCTGAGACACCTTTCCCAATAAGCATGTTGTAGCAGAGAATTAATTTGTAGAAAATTACATGACTTGTAACAACTCAGCCTTAAAATAAGTTCCACTGTCATTTTAATAGGAAAATGGAAATGGTTGCATCTAGTCAGATCAAAGGTCCACTGAGTCCATTGTCCTGTCTCTGGCAGTAGACAGTGGTGGATGTGTCAGAAAAGCAGATCCTTTCATTTGGTGAGGTAAGTGCACAACAGAGCTTCATCCAGTTTCCCACACATAGACATACATTGTTTTTTAAGATTCCTCCTTGGCCCTCAACTGCCACTACAGAAAGCACAATAATGTGGGAGCATGGCTCTGGATCATATCACCCCCTCAAGATATCTGACACTCTGTGGCAACTCAAACACTGTAGGTACCTATGTATGGGAATTGAATTGAGACACCAAGCTCTTTTAAATCTGTTGATGTGATCTTCACTGACTGCAGTGACATGCTTAGGCAGCTGGTTCCAATGTAGACCTCCTCAGAGTATAAGAAATGAGTCAGATATGATGAAGCCTGTGTATGTGTGAGCATTTTATTCACTGCTTTTCAGTATTATCTAGGGGTTTCTGTCTCATGCAGAAGCTGCAATACCATCCTTTTATGCTAGGGAACCTCACAAGTCATTATCAACTCTGACACATTGAGTTAGCATGACTTAATGAGTTACGACTCATCAACTAGACTGTAGTAATTGACTGAGTGCCTGCTCTTAGCATGGAAGAAACAAATAAAATGCATTAGCCTAAGAGTTAGTGACAGAGGTTTAAGCTTACATATCTTATTTTGCATTCGTGAAAGGACAAAAATGTGCAGAAAGGTAAGCTACTACAGCACACCTGATGAGCAGCCACTCACTAAGCCACAGTAGCTCACTCCTACATCTGAACCATAGCTCATGCTTTCAGGAGTGTATGTTCATTTAACTCTTTAAAATGAATGAATGCTTGAAAATTTATACAAAATGAGGGTCTGGCCCTTTGCATATTCTTGATGCAGAGAATGTCCCCTTGTACACTGCAGTCTCAGGAGTAAAGAAGTGATTTACATGTTTGCAGGAATAAGGCTTTGGAACACATTTTTGAAAGAATGAAGATCAAATTGCTTGAATAGTTCATATAAATATTAAAGTTATATTTAAAAAAAACCCTTCAAAGTTGTTAAACCAGGTTACTTTCCTCCTATTCCTTCCATGTAAATATGATCAGCTTGGGTAAACCAAACATGAAGATTAAAGGCTAAGGAATCTTTACAGAGATAAACTTGGTGCTTTTGTATATGAAGCTTATGGCAAGGCAAATAGAGAGTTCTAGGTCCTGTTGTACACTAGTTTTTTTTCCCCTGTGTTTTTCTTGCCCTGCCCCGCCAAGTTTTGGTGAATAACCAAGTCCTGCAATGCAGAACTGCATGTTTTGTGTAGCAGGAACATGTATCTGGTCCTGTTATTATGTTTCACAGAAATGGACTGCAGTTACAAAGATCAACGATCATCTAAATACTTAAAGTCAAAGGACAGGATGTTTAGACCAAGTTCTGCCTTTCACATATCACTACTCCTTTTAAACTTCTTACCATCACCGTCACTTTTGTAACCCTTTCAGATCAGGCTGATAGCAATAACTTCTGAGATCTCTGGTGTTCATCATTTGAAGGTGTTTGACCATTACTTGCAATAGTCTGCCATTTTCTTCTAAAGAGCTTGGAGAAGATCAGTACTGTGAGAGCCAGCCGGAGGATGGAAAGGCCATCTATGGGCCTGTTTGAGGGGTAAGGAGATGTGCTTTTGAAAAGTGGAAAATAATACATGAAAATTACAACTTGTGCTTCTGAAATGGTATAATCAGAACTGCATTGTTGAATGGCTTCCCAGGCTGAAACTACAACCAGTGCTGCTGCCATCCCATCCCACCCCAGCTGCTTCCAGGATAATTCGGACACCCATCCATGCAAATGGACTGCAGCCAGGCTCTTTGTTGCTTTTGCAGAACTGCTTTTAGTTTATTTGTGCTCACAGCCTCCTGTTAATGTCATGGTCCCTTCCACAGCTCTTGGTGATGTGTCTCTCAGACAGCCAGTCACTGCATGGCTTGATAATGTCTGCTTCCTCTATAGGACCAGTTCTCGCTTGGAGTTTGTGACAGCCGAGTTGTTTTTGCAGCAGCAGGCTTCTTTGTGTGGCCACATGCTGTTTTGCTGTGTGCCAAAGCTGTGCATGGGCTGTAATCTGACAGAGCAGAGAGAACTGCCAGAGGAGCAGCCTCTCCTTTTAGTGTTCACAGCAAAAGGGTTTAGAGCAAAATGCACTGGTTATAAGAAATGGCAACAGAAACAAGTGGATTCCTCCCTAAGGGATCTTTTTCAGTTACATGGTCTTTATTATTAGAGAAAGACAGGACTGGTTCCAGAGCTCTCACAAATTAGAGATGATCAGCCTTTCAGAATTTTCCAGTTTTGAGTCTCATCAGATACTTGAGAATTCAAAGGACATGTTATGCTGCAAATTATTATTATTATTATTAAAAAATGGAAATTCCCCTGCTTTGCACGTGATATCATAGTTTCATATTATTAGATCTGTAGGATATGCCTTGGTAGATGGTTCCTGTGATGTGCTCTGGCACTATCCTGGTGACTATGGCCAATCCCAGATGCTTGTGAGGAAAACAGAACAAAAATTCTGGAAACAAGCTGACCATGGGGAAGTGTCCCTCCACCTACTTTTTAGGGAGAATTTTGCTTGCAACCTGGAATGTGAGAGTTTACATCCCTTTTAAAATGCTTTAGACTAATTATAATCACTGACATTCACCTTTTTCCAAATAAATATTCAGTTTCTTCATCTTAGCTTGGGGAATTCTAATATTTTCAGGTTTCTTAAACCAGTATTTTAAAAAGGCAGGAGGAAAACAGGAACTCGAAAGGCAGTAATGAAAGTAGCATTTAAGGAATACTCTTACTCATGGACTATTGCTTATAGTTTTTAAGATCATACAGATATTTTCTCATACTGATGTTGTATACCATCTGCAATCTGTTTATAACATAGTTGTGTTAAAAATAATTTCAACTCCAAGTTTATTGACAAAACATCACCTTGCAGATATCCATTGATAAGCACAGAAGAAGGTACAACTACAGGATAAATGTGCTGCTATATTTGGAATATGTCAATGCATATGTATTTAAAATGTATGCTGGGAGTACATTTGTTTTGAAGAATTACCTCTAGATTTTGGGGTCTTCAGTGTGCGTGTGGAGATTTTTAAAATTTTTCAGCCACAGTTTCTGA
Organism: Pandion haliaetus; assembly: GCA_013401275.1. Taxonomy (NCBI): domain Eukaryota; kingdom Metazoa; phylum Chordata; class Aves; order Accipitriformes; family Pandionidae; genus Pandion; species Pandion haliaetus. The sequence goes on along the minus strand of VYZV01001422.1, from coordinate 12,628 downwards.
GTTATTGAGCACTAAGTATTTATTTTTAAAATTTTATGGAAATCTATATGTGTCTGTCTGTGTATGTGTACATACATTTTCTATAAAAAAATTCAATCCTCTTTTCCAATCCTATTGTAAAACACAAGTTTTGACTGGAACGAACAGGGTTAAGTTTTAGAAACAGGAGATTTCTCCGCAGTACCATGAAGTCAAAGACAAGAGAGTAATGTTCCACATGGTATTATAAAATAAATAAATAATCAGTTTGATCTTGGTTAAGATTACAAAGGAATGAGACAGTTGAAAACCCACCAATATGGAAACACAGACTGAACATACAGCCAAGAGTTGTTTCCTGGGTTGGATAGTTCAATGGACCAATACAATATGGAATGGAATAATCCAAACAGAATATCACACTCTTTTAAACATTAACTGTCAATGCTTAACATCCTGTAATTTCTTTTCATAAGAAATGCATGCAACAAAATGAACTATTAAAATACATCAACTGCTGAGTGCAGGCCCCCTCTGCCAGGCTGACACAAGGTTAGATGAGTTATTTAGGTTTTATGCCAGTATGAAGCACTCAAATAAACCACATACAGAGAGACTGAGGCTTGTGAAAATGCCAAGTAAAACTAATTGAAATAGTGAATCTGAACGAAGATGGAAGAAATACTTGGAAAGGGTGAATCTTTCACCTCATTGTAGCTGAAATGTGAAAACGAAATAAACATAATGTAGGAAAGTCTGGACACACTCTGGGGTCCTGTATGAAGGCTTATTGTAGAGCAGAAAAAACAACAGCATTTCTTTAAGGAACCAGTATTTCCTTCACCATTGGTATCTGTCCCAAATCACGCCTATACAGCGTGCAGGTTTTGTGTGGAGATATATAGAGAAGCTGGACTACTATGTTCAGTGATGCAAGATTCATGAGGGCAGAGAGAGAGAAAGAGAGTGAAAAAGCAGCTTCATTTTGTAGTCCAATGACACAGTCACTCACATGAGGGTTTAGTCTATGTTCCTGATGTTGTTCACATGTTTTATTCAAAGACTGTCTAATTCAGTCCTGGTAACAGAGTTTGACCTTGCCATCCCCAGAAAGGGACGACTAGCCACAAGGTTCCAGAGGTAAACTGTGTTTTCCTTGGACATGCTCTATCTTTTCTCCTTTAATTTTGCATTTTTGGTAGTGCTGCAGTACCGGAGACACCGGAAATGTGTCTTTGGTCCAGCCTGGTGCCTGTGCAGGCAATTGGTGCGTTCTCCTTGCTGGGGGAAGATGCGCATTTAAATGTGTGGTGGGTTGACACTGGCTGGGTGCCAGGTGCCCACCAAAGCCATTCTATCACTCCCCCCTCAGCTGGACAGGGGAGAGAAAATATAACAAAGGGCTCCTGGGTCAAGAAAAGGACAGGGAGAGATCACTTAACCAATTACCGTCACAGGCAAAACAGACTCAACTTGGGGAAAATGAACATAATTTCTTGCCAATCAACCAAAGTATGGTAATAAGAAGTAAAACCAAATTTCAAAACACTTTCCCTCCACTCCTCCCTTCTTCCTGGGCACAACTTCACTCCTGGACTCTCCACCCACTCCCCCAGCAGCGCAGGGGGGACGGGGAATGGGGGTTATGGTCAGTTCATCACACGTTGATTCTGCTGCTTCATCCTCCTCAGGGGCAGGACTCATCACACTCTTCCCCTGCTCCAGCCTGGGGTCCCTCCCACAGGAGACAGTCCTTCACGAACTCTCCAATGTGGGTCCTTCCCACGGGCTGCAGTTCTTCACGAACTGCTCCAGCGTGGGTCCCTTCCATGGGCTGCAGTCCTTCAGGCACAGACTGCTCCAGCGTGGGTCCCCCACGGGGTCACAAGTCCTGCCAGAAAGCCTGCTCCAGCATGGGCTCCTCTCTCCACAGGTCTGCAGGTCCTGCCAGGAGCTTGCTCCAGTGCGGGCTTCCGACAGGGTCACAGCCTCCTTTGGGCATCGCCCTGCTCTGGCATGGGGTCCTCCCCGGGCTGCAGGTTGATATCTGCTCCACCGTGGACCTCCCTGGGCTGCAGGGGGACAGCCGGCCTCACCATGGTCTTCCCCACAGGCTGCGGGGGAATCTTTGCTCTAGCGCCTGGAGCACCTCCTCCCCCTCCTTCTTCACTGACTGCAGGGTTGTTTCTCTCACATGTTCTCACCCCTCTCTCTGGCTGCAGTTTCTGTGCCACAGCAACTTTTTTTCCCCTTCTTAAATATGTTATCACAGAGACGCTACCTCTGTTGCTGATGGTCTTGGCCTTGGCCAGCAGTGGGTCCGCCTTAGAGCCGGCTGGTATTGGCTCTATCAGAAAAAGGGGAAGCTTCTAGCAGCTTCTCTTCAGAAGCCACCTCTGTAAACCTCCCTCCCCCCAAAAAAACCAACCTTGCCACAGAAACCCAATACAAATGTCTTCAGCCTCAGGGAAATTCTCAATTGTCTTCTGGGATTTCTAACCACTGGGCTGGTAGAAAGAGGTAGCAACACCATCCCTGCCCAGCTGGGAGAGAAAAGAGGAGGCCAGTGACTCCTGTGCCAAAGGGAGATCACTCCTCTTCCAAAAAGAGATTTAGTTCCCTGAGTCTCGGAAGGGGATTCAGACTGGAAATGCTCATGACAGTGCCACATGGGTGTTAACTCAAAGCAATAATAAATCCTCAGTTAACCAGTAGGTGCTTCTATTGATTAATATTGGTGCTAACTCTGCTCCTGGCTGTTATGGATTTAATCCCTCAGTCCCAAATCTGTCTAACATTACGTTGCCCCTCTGCAGCATTTTCCAGAAATCCTAATATGCCTTTGGTCTTTGTCTTCAGAAGTATTGGTCTTCCTCTGGGATGAAGTATTTTCAGATGTTACACTAGAGGCCCATTCAGACAGGTGATCCCCCAACAGTCCTTGCAAAGTGTCATGCAAGGAACCAAACCAAGTTAAACCAAACCAAAACTCTGGCCACTGTTGTGTTGACATCCCCACCAACATGAATCTTGTGTGCAGAAGCATCACAGATGATGCTTCACAGACCAGCTGTATCCCAGCACAATCCTACATTCTTGATTAACACAGCCATGAGCCTGCAATCATCCTTTTTGCTCTCAGCTGCCGGCTCTGCTGTCAGTAGAGTGGTGCTGCACAATTCAGCAACAGGAGCACAGGGCTGATTTAAAGCCCAGGTGCAATACAACATGCATAAGCACACCGCAGTAAAGCAATTTATTCCCTTTGAGCTATTACAATTCTTGTCTTACCTCGTCTTCTTTTAAACAAACTTTGCAGTCTTCATCTCAACAAACTCAAAGGTGTTCAAATTACTATTCAGTAATCAGCATTCTGAATTAGATTAGACAATAAGAACAACAAAAACTAATCTAGTTTAGGGAGTAAAAAATCCAAACATATTTTAAGCAGTAACTGCATTACAGACTCTGTTAGCTCATTCGTTTGTGAAAGGAAAAGTCACTTTCCAAATTGTTACAAAAATACCTCTCCATTTATTTATCCGTCTGAGGACAAGTAGAACTACTGCTAGCAACACTAAGCTGTAACGGAACTGGTCAGCTTGTTTACCCTGTACCTTCCAGCCCTGAAAGGCATTCAGGTTATAAGATTTTGGGTCAGAGGAAAACTCAGCTGACATAAATCCACCTGGCTGCACTGACTTTCAGTTGCATGGGTGCACCTGAATCACACAGTAGATGAGCAGAACCCCAGATGTGGTTAAATGACATGTGCCATTAACTTCTGTAAAGGAACAAGGACTTTTGCTTTGTTCTGGAAGGAAAGTCAAACTCCAGATAATGGTCAAAAAAAGTGGGAAGAAACGGGGAAAGTCTTAAAACAGAAATTAAATAAATAAACAGAAACCCAGCTTTTTGGTTTAGTGTAAATGGAAGTTGTTACCCTCTGATGGTTGATAGGAAGAAAATAGCAATTAGGAAAAGACCTTAAGAAGCTCCATTTTTTTTAAAGCTGTGTTAATGGGGGAGCTTGTAAAGCCACTGTCTTCACTGTATCAGCTCTGCAGACCCCATAAAGGGATTGACTGTCTGAGGATGACATTCCAGTACTTCACATTTTTTCTAAATGCTTTTTCAAAACAAGTTAAAAACCAGCAGGACAATATTTTTAAGGTTTAGTGACTATGGTTTTTGGAAAACAGATCTTATTGAACATATCTATAATTTTCCATATTAGAATAATGATACAAATGAGTAAGTTCTTCTGCCTGAAAATGGGAATAAATGAAAGCTGAATGAAATGCACAGTTATTATAAAGACTATTTATTTTCTAAGGCAACACAGTTACATGCTGAAAATAAGGTTCCTTTCAAACTTATTCCCTTTGCTACCAAACTGAATTAAAGATCAAATCCTCACCTGGTGCACATTAACATAACTTCAGCAGCCCACTTCTTTTTGAAATACTGTAGTGTATTGCACAATTTGTATTTGTGCTTTCTACTGATGGGTTGTGCTTGCTTACTTTTTTGTCTGAAAGGAGTGCGGCTTTTTTATAAGCAGCATCTGAGAATCAAGATTATGTTCACCCAGTCCTTAGTTTACTTAAGCAAAAGCCCAGCTTGTCAGGTATCTGTCTTTCCTGCTGACATCATACACATCAGTCAAGAAAGACTTCTCCTGTTGCTAAATAGGAGCTTATTAATAAGCATATGTGAAGAAGGGAAACTCGGAGAAGAGACTAAAAAAAAGCCATCCTCCACACCATGAAAAACAGAGTTGGCTTAGTTGGTCTTTGGTTCAGCTTGTTTCTCTGCAGCATTTGCAGCAATTCTTTGCAGTGAGAATAGGGCCAAGTGAAAATACTATTGCACGTCTTGAGTTTCTGTTAGGATACCCTAGGTGAGTTTTGTTTTAATAAGGACAAAACTGTGAGTTTGATATTAGGGTCTCACTGGGCATGGTTCCAAACAGTACCCTCTCTCTATGCCAATTCAAAGTCAAAATTTGGTTAAAATAACATTATATAAAATGAGCTGTGTTGCAAGGATAAGAATAAAGCAGCATACATACTTATCTTCTAGTGTGTGTAAAACCTATTAAGACCAAAATAAGTATTTATGCGTTGAAGCTAAACAAATTTTAAACACTTTCATAGAGATATGTTGATGGAAGGAATCTTCACTTGTCAGCTAATCATTCCTGGTGTTCCACTGAAAAGGGATTTGTCTGAAGTCCTGAACTGATCTTTAAAAGTTAATTAATGTTTTCCCCAGCCTTTACATTTTTTGCATCTTTTAATCAGTTGAGTTGTTTCATGGAAGTATAACATGGACCCTTTTTAACAAAGCTCCTTCAAGAGGATGAAAAGAGTGATTAAGGTGCATGCATACATCTGTACATGTATGTATCCCTCTAATAAATTCTATGTTTTTATCCATAAACCATAAAAAAGAAAAACTTTGGCTGAAAAGACAACTTTGAAAAGATCTTCTATACAGCTACTGACATGAAAGTTTTCCTACTTTTATTAGAAGATTCTTCCTTTTAATTGTTCAGTATTTGAAAAAATATTTGCTTTTAGTTTAAGCGTTGATATTTTACTTGAGTTGGATTTCCATGTTCAGAAGGAATGTTCTGTGGTCTGAACTCAACACTGATTTAACATGGGATAATATGGGAGAAAAAAGGAACCTGTCGCCTCCCCACATTATTACTCATGCTGCATGCAGTGTGGGCTCTGATGCCAAAGTGTTTTCTCCTCTCCTCCACGTAGCACTTTCACTGTGACGGTTTATTTTTCCAGTGTGTTTGACCTGTATTATAAAGGATCCTTTCCTCGAGCTGTGTTGCTTGGTTAGTAGTGTCCTTTCTGCACTGTGGTAGCTTTCCTCCTGCTTCTGCATATTTTTCCTCTATCTGAAGGAAGGACTTTTCCTCCCAGGGAAGACAGAGTCCAGGCAAGCAGCAAAACACATCTTTAACCTTTGAATATATTGGAATATAATTCAAATGAAGGACAAATTTTCCTCTCAAATCCTTTCTCACACTAGGAGGGATATCAGGGCAGATTCCCGCAACAGGATATTTGTCCCTAGTTCTCCTTTCCATCCCTTGGGGCTCCCTCGTTCTGGCACACCCTTCTTCTCTCATCTTGCTCTCGGGTACTCTCCAACCTGCCATATCTTCCCTTAGGCTTTTGCCTCTTCACAGACAATTTTTTTCACAAATTCTTCTGTGTTCAGCATTATTTAGTTTTAGCTACATATTACCAATAAGCCCAGACTAGAACTTTTTTAGGGAAATATTTCTGCCTATACATGGTATCTCATGGTGCCATCCTGCATTACCAATTATTATGATTAATAATTTAAATTATTAGTAGCAGCATTGCTATTATCACTAGTGTTGCTCTATTTCTATATCACCACATTGCTTTTTGCTTTATTCACTGTTAAAACAGTCCATGTCCTCTTGTAAGATTATCTATCTATTTTCCTTCCTCATTCATCATGATTTAGCACTATTATTTTGAATATATATTTTCAAACAAACTATCTATCCAGCTGGAGTTGTCATCCCCATTTAATTTTCATTTCAGAGCAGTGTCACTGTCAGCCATACTCTGGGTCAGCTCTGATATACACTGAAAATGACAACAACAAGAAGCAAAGCTGTCATGATCCAACAGGGAGACTATCAATGATTCAATTTTAAAAACCAAAGAATTTAATGGGCAGAAGGGATGTGGCAAATAGGGAGACTGTAGACTTTAAAAAAAAAAAAAGTTTGTATCCACTGTAAGGAAGTAAACTAATTAAAACAGCAAACATGCCTGAAAAGGAACAAATCACTTTGGACAGCTTGGCTAACAGTACAGTCTTATTCTATATACACTGTAGATGTTAAGAAACAAATTGGTATTTTGAAGTATGGCAGCAGAGAATTAGAATTGAAAAATAAGAGAATAACATCAATATTATGCAATTACTGTGTGTCTGTGGTGGGGAAACCAGAGTCTGCAGAGAGTTAGGGGAGCCAAAGTACAAAAATGTAAAAAGTTTACAGACGTAATTTAATTCCTATGGAAAGTTGAAAGACACATGTGCTGGAGACACATGTACACACAGAAAACAGAAAAATAATGGTTCTATATAAACTGTGAACAGAAAATAGAAAAGAATGGAAGAAGAAATATAAGGATCTATAGTTGATGGGAATATAATTTCCTCCGAATTTCAGGATGTAATATTTTTCCAAAGAATTTCTGTACTGTTCAAAGGGGAAATAGAGGGTCCCCCTTATCCCTGCATCCACAATGGATCTGTTAATTTCCATTCCTTCATGTCCATGAACAGCACAAGTTTTTCTCTAAAAGAGAATTCATTCAATGTCTACTGATCCATGCTGCGGAGGTTGCTATTCACAACCTCTAAGGAAGATATTGAGCTAAAATGTTAGTTACTAGTGAATTCTTCCTTCCTTGTTACTGTTATGTCAGAATATGTTGTCAAGAGTTACATAAGACTGTTTTTGATGGTTTGGACACCTATTTCTCAGATGATCTTCAGAAGCTATGTTAAAGTGCAGCCATGGGATTTAAAACCAACTCCACTCCTGCTCATACATAGGAATGGAAAACTCCTCAAGTACGGGCACCAGCAGCAAAATAATAATTTTGTTTTTCCATCAGAAGAGAGATATCTGAGAGAAAATATGTCACAGAAATAAATACAACTGTGTGTGTGTATATATATATATAAAAAAGCTATATCCAAAATTGCATTAAAATAACTGCTGAGATTTTGATATACAAATTCCATGAAGATAGTTTCCATCTAGAAGCTTTGATTCACCTGTCCTAAATATGTAGAGTCAAAAGGACAAGCATCAATTTTACTTCTGGCCTTCTCCATGACAGACCATGAGGCTCAAGGTTGGTCAGAAATTTTATATAAAATCGTGTTTTCTAAAAAAGAGTGTATCAGGTCTGGCTGAGATGGAGTTAATTCTCCCCATAGCAGCCCTCGTAGCCTGTGCTCTGCATTGGTAGTTAGAAAGGTGTTGATAACACACCAGTGTTTTGGCTACTGCTGAGCAGTAATCACACAGCATCAAGGCTGACTCTCCGACATTCCCCCCTCACCAGTAAGCTGGGGGCCAGGCAAGATCTTGGGAGGGGACATAGCCAGGACAGCTGACCCATATTCCATACCATATGACATCTGCTCAGCAATAAAAGCTAAGGGAAAGGAGGAGGAGGGGGGGCATTCCTTATTACAACATTTATCTTCCAGAGCAACTGCTACACATACTGAACTCTGCTTCCTGGGAAGTGGCTGGACATATTGTGCTGATGGGAAGTAGAGAATAAATCTTTTTAACTTTGTTTCTATGTGAAACCTTTGCTGTTGCTTTATTAAACTGCCTTTATCTTGACCCATAAGTTTTTTCAATCTTATTTTCTCCCTGCCCTGTTGTGCTGAGGAGGGGAGTGATAGAGCGGCTTGGTGCACACTTGACATCCAGCCAAGGTCAACCCACCTCAAGAGCCATGCAAGGAAATGGAAACACCTTTGAGAGTGAGAGTTCTTAACCATCTAGCATCAAGGAGAAAAATTTTGTATAGCCAGAAATCACTGGTTTTATGTAAGTACTTTTCATATATTCACATTGTAAGAGACATTGAATCAGCTGATAATTCCATAAGCAGACTTGTATAAAGTGAATGAAAATATTTTTTATCAATCTTCCTTTTTAGGTAAAATTCATTTTTGCTATTTTTCTTTTTTCATGAATCAAAAAGATTTTTTTAAAACTGTTTTTACTCTTATTTTTAAATGAGAAAAATGGGGGGAGAGAAGATGAAGGAGGAAAAAGGCAAACAAACTGACATCAGAATAAGTGGGAAAAATATACAAACATTTTCAAAGTCAAATAAGTTGAGGCTGTGAAATGATTTTTGGCTTTATTTTGTAAATAATAAAAAATTTCTTTTCCACCTTACTTTTAACTAACTATAATTCTGTGCAGTGATTTCTTAAACTTGGGAGTTTTATACAAGACGTATATGAAACTCAGGGGCACAGTTTGAATTACCTTGTGCCCATGAGTGCCTGAGTGTCTCTACCTGCAGAGTTATTTGGCTTGTTCCCAGTAAGGGCTGAAGACTGAGCCAATGGGTAGGCACTGCAGATGACCAGGGAGTCTGAGCATGGGCTCGCATGAACTCAAGCTGAGCTGAAGTGACAGCACGGCTATAACCTCTTTCGTCTAACATTAAGATAGCCCAAATTTTCCAGTGCTACGTGTTGGCATATTTCATTGGCATATGAAGGAATGTGATGAAATACCTTAGATGAAATTCTGGCCTAGACACAAGCAAATATGATAATAAAATATCCTGAGGCAGATTAAAATGGAAAAGTCTGGTTTTAGAATCCAGGAAAGAGGAAGAAATGGATGTTGTGTTAAATGCAAGGGTTTTTTTTACAGGTAGTCACCTAGGGATGCACAAAATATCCAAATGAAAAAAATATTTAAGAGTTAATGCTCTGCATCAAAATAAAGATAACTAGATAAAGTTATGAGGCCAGCCTTCCACAGCTACTGTTTGAAAAAAGGTGCTATGTGGCAGGAATTTTTCACTTAAATAAAAGCCTTTATAGAGAAATAGTATAGGTTGATCCTTATACAAAACTGAGAAAGAGGGAAGAAAAATACAAGACAAAGTCTTGACAGGGGCAATGTAAAACCAGGTATAAGGCAAAATTCACCAATACAATAGTTATCCCAAAAGGACTGAAATCTAGCAAGCAAACAAGATATCCTGTTCTGAAGGAGATAGGATAGAAAGACTGAAGAATTCGGAGTTCATATCATGTTGTGGAAGCAACAGAAACATTCTGATTTTATTCATTTTTTTAACCCTTTAAGGATCTCTCTTTTTTTTTCTCTTAGACAATACTCTCCCCAGGCTTTTTGATATATCTTTATGTTTTCTGATTTTTCTTTATGAATTGAATGTTAGTCAATATTTTATTTTCCAGTAACAATTTCTGTGTATTTGAAAAAATATATTTCCAATCCATAATAACCAGGACAGTCTCAAAATTATAAAGCATGAGTGGATTAAGGCTAAAGGTAAAGCAACTTGGACAAATCACACCTTTAGGTCTAGTTCCTGAGTTTATAAAAATGAGGAGAGCTTCATTTATGTCCACTGAGGCACTGGGATATCTAACTCTGAGACACGTCTCCCGTGTTCTGTGGGTAAGTTTCAAAGGTTAGGTCAATGCTGATTTTCATACTGGCAAATCAGATGTTACTTCATCCTTAATTCTAATTTGTTTTGCTTCAAAATGGAAAGAAGTATGGTAACAAAATCAATGAGGGCTTAAAAGAGACTAGAGGGTGTTTCCTCTTATCTACACTTATACCTGCTTACACTCACTCTCTGTCAGACAGATTATTTCTTTACGTTTATATCTTTTATAAGTTTATTTTATGAGTCTTGATCTACTGGGCAGTTACCTTAATATAAAGTCTAAAAGGATGAACACAGTTCTATTGAGACATTTCAGAAAAATAAATATGTTAAATAATATATTTTTATATAGACACATATAAATCCCTCCCTGCTGAAGCTATAAAATGTCCCAGTAAATGTCAACACCAGTGTTGGCCAGGTGTGCTCAGCAGCTGAAAATCAGGCCTCTGGAAACACCTTTATATGAAATGCTCCCAAAGGAAACATTTACCAGGGAAATGCCTTTTCTTAGTAGGAAAAATCCCTCTTCAGAAACATTGCTGCTTTCCTGTGCTGATGAAATAGATTCTTCCTTCAGTAACACACTAAAATTCAAGGCTGACTGATAAAGTTAATGCAATAAATATGGATGTAGGGAGGGAAGAGGAGAGACAGAGAGGGTGGAAGGAGAACAGATAAAATTCAATTTAATGAATACATATATATATAGGTATATATATATACCGAATAGAAATAGAAAATGGAATGAATCTTGCATTTTGTTGAGATTACTGGGGAAAAGTCTTAACTGCATTAATCATCAAAATAAAAAAGAAAGGAGGGGATTTTTAATGGTGCTGAGTCTGAGGGAGCTACAGGTCACACAATACCGCCTGCTGAAAACATCATTACTGTAGGGGGTTTGTGCCTAAGGGACTAATCCAACCAGTATTTATAATTATAAAATCTAAATGGAATAAACCTGTGACTGAGAGTGCTCTCATTACTGTGAAGTTGAAAAGACTGGACAGAGTAGATAAAACAAGGAGCAAGGTGCTCCATTTAGGTACCTCTCTGATCATTTTGACTTGAGCCATTCTGACTTGGATAATGTAGATGAATGCTAGATGACAATAAACCAATGGCCCCTTTCTTATGCATAAGTAATAAAGTTATCTCCTGCTACAACAGTAATTACCACCATAACCAGTGTAATCCATCTATTTAAGATCCATGACCTGTATTTCAGACATATCCAGAGAAAATACAATTGTATTGGTTTTAAGCAGTTTTGAGACTGCAGTAGCTTTAAAAACCAAACACCAAAGCTGTGAATCTCCAAGTGCATTAGCAATTCTTTTTCGTGTATACGAGAAAAGGTTTAGGTTAGATTGATGTGGTTTATATCAGGTGCTGATTTGCCTTTTTTGATCCTACACAAAAGCAGAATATGTGTCTATGACATTGCTTTTTCAGTCTTTGTGGTTGCAAGACACAAACAAGATCTGTAAGATCTGATACAGAACAATTGCAATTGTAAAAACAAATTTATACACATGACTACATGTATGCATCCAAGCAAATTAATGTAATGGGGCAAACTAATATTCTTCAAATAGATGAAGGTTTGCTTAATTGTTAATGAATATAACAGTAAATAAAAGTCAGCCTAGAAGTGAGCGCATAACTGGATCTCTGATTTTATAAACTGTTCAACCATTAACTCATTCTCTGGTTCTGTTTTGCACATCTTGAACTAGCTCTCTTCCAAACACACCATTTTAGAGTTTACAGAAGAATATAGTTGTAAGCCGGTCAATGCTACATTCCCCTGAAGCTGTTCCCTGTTCCCTTTTTGTTTATTAGCATAGATGTAATCAACAAAAAAATTTAGGAATATGCTTCATTGGGTAGATTTTTTTCTTCTGTTACAATAGTATGAGAAAAATCACAAAGTATCCCTTTTTCTGTCCCTGATATAGTTAAAATCCCAATGAAATTCCTGCAGCAGCAGCATTAAAAAATATTTTTCTCTTTTATAGTTTTGATGTAATAAAACTAAATATAATTAACTAAAAAAATCTCACAGATAGATAAAGTGCTTCTGGCTTCTCAAGGGGGGCGGGAGAATGTTTTTATTGAGCTTGACTGAAAAAATATAAGAAAAAACACTGAACTGAGGTAATCATGGCCTTTTCAAAGGGTGATAAAGACTTGCAGGAAGAGCCAGCAGATCAATACCTGGCTCCAAGCCTGGTGTCACCAGCAGAATCTTGGGGGTTTTGATCATGGGTCAGTTTACATGACACCAGGCCTCCTGGCAACAGATGGAGTACACCTGTCTCAAAGGGGGAAAAAGATGCTTGCACAGGAGTTAGCAGGGTTCATTGAAAGAGCTT
>VYZV01001421.1:68911-92579 GCA_013401275.1 Pandion haliaetus | reverse complement strand
CCCTATCCCAGCTGAACCCAGGACACCCCCCTATTAAACAGGCTTGTAGTTTGTGTAAGTATAATTTATACCAGTATTTGAGGATGCTATATTACTTACTACATCTACTGTCAGTGTAAAATGAAAAGACCATGGTGTAAATAAGAATCAAATTGTGTAACGTAGCCTACTGAAAAATCTTATTTAATCAAGTTCAATTTCTGTTAGGTATCCTATTTCCCATTGTGTATAATTCAACTTAAAAATAACTGTTCAACCACTATAATGTGTATCAACAAAGACAAGTTGTAGTCTTGAATTTATTAATAATCCACTATTTATTTTTAATAATTGCTATTTATCTTTAAACAATAAAATTAAATTTGATTGTTCATTGAGATATATTTTGTAATAGTGACTCCAGCTACAGTTTTTAGGACATCACAACATAAATCCAAACATTTCTAAGTAGTTACATCTAAGATATCATATATAAAATTAATAAGAATGTGGAAAAATAATTAATTGTAAGAAATAATAGCACATGTTGAAGCTGGCAGTCTCAGTGAAAACACCTGATTGTTTTCATTACAGTGTTTGCTATACATTGCTAGAACACTATTTTTTTCCCTTAAATAATTTTTTTTCTGTAGTAATTTTAGATAATCTTTCAGTCCAAGTTTTTGTGGGTGTCATTATTTCATGGAGGGAGGAAAGAAGTACAACACAGTTGTGAAAATTTAGCACTACATAAAACCGCATATCTGCCGTGCTACCAACTACCACCAGGATGAATGTACTTCCAAACTTTCTTTATTTCCTTAGTGCCATGCTGAGGCTGGGAGATGCACCAATGCCTATTCTGAGTTGGAATCATCACCTTTAGAGTGTGAAGCAAACCACCTTGAACTTACTGCAGAGACTTCAGCTGTCTTTTGAGAGAGGTGCTGATTTCAGACAATATTTCTCATATAAATTCCAAATCAGAGACACTTCAACTTGATTTGTAGTCTTTTTACAAGCTTTTTTCTTTAAAATGAAGACTAGATTTTGACTTGTGTAACAGTTTTCGTCTTAGTATCTCACTCCTTCTTAGCCACTTTAAGGACTGTGTAGCTGACATGATCAGTAATCATTTATCCAACTTCACCCCCAAGTGAATGAACCCTGGTACACAAGGACTATATTGATGTCCTTTGGGATGTCAGTTGATCTAACTGTAGCAAACTGTTTTGAGCATCAATGACGTTGCTCTCTGGTTTGCCAAAGAAGAAGCAGTCCATAAGTGCTGTGACCTATTAACTATCAGAAATGACATTGCTCAGGGAAAATAAATAGTCACTTTTCTGTTACTATAAACTATTGTTCTGAAAAACAGGTTGGACCACTTCTTGTTCACATAAATTTCCTTCTGAAAAGTAAAACAGTCTTACTCAAGTCATTGGACAGATATCTTGTGTACTACCTTTGTATTGGTGTTACCCTCTTACTTGTCCTCTGGCTTGCTCAAGGTACATATGACAAGTTTGACATAGTCACATGTCTGTCAAATTTTGTGTTCTAACCAATTGATTTAGGTTGCTAAAATAATTTCTCATGCAAGCATTTATTTCTTGTTGTCCTATTATTCTGCCCCCTGGTATTCACTATTAAATCTGTGTTAAAATCAATTGTGGATGCTAAAGTTTGTCTCCAGTTGTGGAAGGTTTGTGGATCTTGGCAGCCAGTTTGTGCTCTGCTGCACACACAGAGTTGGTGACAAGTTGTCGTGGTTTAACCCCAGCCAGCAACTAAGCACCACGCAGCCGCTCACTCACTTCCCCCTCACACCCGGTGGGATGGGGGAGAAAATCAGGAAAAGAAGTAAAACTCATGGGTTGAGATAAGAACGGTTTAATGGAACAGAAAAAAACAGAAAAGAAGAAACTAATAATGATAACACTAATGAAATGACAACAGTAATAATAAAAGGATTGGAATATACAAGTGGTGCACAATGCAATTGCTCACCACCAGCTGACCAACGAGCCCGTTAGTCCCTGAGCGGTGATCCCCAACCAGTTCCTAAAATGTCACATGGTATGGAATACTCCATTGGCCACCTTGGGTCAGCTGCCCCGACTGTGTTTCCCCCCAACATCTTGTGCCCCCCCCAGCCCTCCTGCTGGCTGGGCATCAGAAGCCCAAATCCCTGACTCTAGACTAAACACTACTTGCCAATGACTGAAAACATCAGTGTGTTATCAACATTCTTCTCATACCTAGCTCAAAACATAGCACTGTACCAGCTACTAGGAAGACAATTAACTCTATCCCGGCTGAAACCAGGACACAAGTATTACAGGGGGATAAACTGAAATGTTTCTTTAAAAGTTTCTCGGTGAAACACAGAGAAAATGTAGGAGATTGCTGAGTTTCAACAGCTGTAGGCTGCTAAAAAGCAGACCTCACCAGAGCTGCTCTTTTGCCAAATAGTCATGCATTTTGCTCTCAGCAGCTCTCTGCAATTGTGTATGTGCTTGTTGTTCCCACTATCACACTTCTGTCTTTTATAAAATTGGTTTACCATTCACGTCAGCGTGCGTATTGCTCATCTTTCCCACTATTCCTGTTCTCCATCAGCAGCCCCTGCTGTGCGTGCTTGGCTGCTCAGCCCTGCCAAGGTTTACTCCTTCTTTCTGTAACACTGTAATTCATCACACATCCCTCAGCTTTACAAAACTAGCTATCATTACCGGACATGCCCCGGTTAAGTATAACGTGCAATGTAAATGATATCTCTACAGCATGCCTATGGGGTCTTTTTTGCTCTCTCTCTCTCTACCAGGTGCTGACAAAGCATCTGTACTCATCTGACTCCCTTCAAAATCCTTGGCAAAAACTGCTTTTGCTTTAAATCTTACACTTACCTTTATTCAGGAAAAAAAATCCCAACAAATCCAAAACAACCCAAAATAGTTTTTTCTTAAGGTTATGAATGAATTTAAAAATCTGTTGTACTAGGGCCAAAGTAAGTGAGGCTGGATGAAGAAAATAGCCAGCAGAATTTTTCTGGGACATTTAAGAATTTTCATATGTCAAGGTCCTTTCCAAATCATCCTATTAGACATCTCGTCCTTTCCATATGGGGCTGAAGACCAGACTCACTGCCAGCTGGAGCACCATGGAGTCTAGGTGAACAGTGATTTGTCCCGCGTTATGCATCTGATGTCAGGCAGACCAGATGGCCATGGCCCTTGCTGAAAGCCCAGGTAGCACTTGCAGGGAACATGAATTTGAACTGCCTGTGAAGGACATGTGAAGGTAAAGTGTCTAGACTTGGAGTACATAAGGCCTCGTGCCATGTCTGAGCTTACCAAGAGTGCAGTAAGCATCAAATGCTCAAAAGATGTCCTTTCCCACACATCAAGTCAAACATGCTGTACATCCCTAAATAAGTACAATTGCAAATAAGCATAAAAGTACTAAATAGAAAGTAGCTGTTATCAGCATGCTTCATATTGTACCTTTATAAAGAAATAAATTGGGAATAGAATGCAGAACCTACCACTGAGGTGAAGATGAAATGAATCAGCTATACATGTTCCATATTTGTGTACTGTCTGTAGCTGTACAGTAGTAAACTTGGATTCTTGTATTGTCCTTCTTTTTCTATTAAACCTGAGTTTAAGACCTTATTTCATGAACTTTCCTACAATAAATCCTAAGACCTGACTGGGCAACTTTTGTCCAAAGCAGTGGCCTGTTGAGCTGATGAACTTCGTAATGGAAGCCTTCTGTAGTCCACCAGACTTTGGTCACTTTCTGAAAGACAGACCCAAATTTACAATCTGGCTTTGTTTTAGCTCCACATTGAAATTATGAAAAAGTGCCTAGGATACTTTCATAGTATGGAATTATGTCAACTTAAATTTCCATATTTCCAAAGTTGTCATGGTGGGCAATTGTTCCCCACTGCAGTCTATTTTTAGGTAATGTGTGTTTATGTGAGCAAACTCTCAAAAAAGAAAAGAAAATTGTAAACTCCTGAGCAATACAAATTGGACAATATATTAATTCTAGTATTTCTCACTTTTTAAGGCCACTAATAAAAGTATCTGGAAAACCTGTAGAAATGTTTATAATAAAGGGTGTTAAGCAACTATGTCCATAATTCTCTCCTGACACTACTTTTAAGACCTCAATGGATTTTTATTTAGGGCTCTTAAATTTTGAAAGGCTAAATAATTTTCAGATAACAAGGTAATTAAAAAATGCGGGAAAAGAAAAAGTATAACCTTCTAATACTTGCATGCAAGCAAGCTGGATGAAGGCATGATAACCACACAGCTGCTATTTAATGGGATGATAGTTTGTCCATTGTAGAAGCATTTCTCAGCTCCTAGCAAAATAACCCCAAAACCTCCTGGACCTACTTGTCCCAAATGCCACTATGTGGATTGCTACACCTTCCTTGTGAGTCATGGTGAAAGGTGGAAGGTTCTCACTGGTTGGTAAATCCCGTGGGAATGCCAGTGATGCCTTAGTGGTGTGCATGATGGAAGCAAGTCGGATGAGGAATGGAATAGGAAAAACATCCATAACAGTTTATGTGTTAGGCATTTCAGCTGTACCAGTGCTAAGTTAGTCAGCACCTCCAACCATCCAAAATCTTACTAGTGTAGAAACCTAAATAGAACCAAGAAATGAAGGTCCAGTCCACAGAGATGTTAAGATACTGTGTTCCTGCTTAGGTTTTTCCTACTAGCATCAGTGGATGCTGAGGGTGATAAATGTGCAACTTGAAGCTCAACAGCCTGGTCAAAACGCAACCAGTAGGAGGATCTTTGCCCCATGAGTCTTTGACCAAATGCTTATCTGGCAGGAAGATACATTTATTGCTTGAAAATGTGAAACAGTTGGTAACTGCAAGTGGCAGTTTTCTATATGAAATGGTACGTGTAAGCCACTTGTCTGCAAAAATCAGATGTTTGATATGCACTTAATAACTCCAAAGTGCAGATGAAACTTTTATGTAAGATTTTTTTTAAAAAATTAGCATTGCATTCTGAATTAAGCTGCTGGTGACAGCATTCAAATGGCAGGCTTTCAAGGGCAATATCAGGGATAATCATCTGGTTCAAATTACAGTTCTTAATTCAAGTAAAACTTTTTTCTTACTGAGGATATTACTATGCATTCATATTTTCATTTTATTAGTTTATGTATACAGCAATAAAGTTATTTGCATGTTATAGGATTTTATTTTATATTTAGCAAACGACTGGCATCCAAGCAATTTTAGATTTAATTTGATCAATATTTAATGAATTATAATTATCATTACAACTCAGAGTTTTGCACTGCAGTATATTGCTGCATAATGTTTAATCAAGTGGGGAGGGAGAGACTAAAATATAACTGGAAAAGAGCTATCAAGTTTATGTTAAGAAATGTAGTAGGATTATTAAATAAATTACAGAGGTCTAATTTAATCATTTTTCTAGTTACCACTTTAAAATTGAATGCCAACAGCATTTCCCTAAATTATATTTTTAAATATCTGCAATATTTATTTAAAAATATACACAAAGAGCACAATTACTTCACGTTATCAATGTTTGAAATCTCTGCATCACTAGCAAAAATGCCTAGGTGCTCTATCTGGGAAAATGAGAATAACATTTCTTCAATTTAAAAAGGAGATCTGCCCATATGGACAGAACAGCACAGTCAATAGACTTTGCTTATACATTACTACTAAGAGACAGTTATGTAAATACTATGGGAATCAGACAAACCATTTAAAGTTAATGTATCTGAAGACAGTGAAATGGGTCATGAAAATCCATGAAAAATGTATGTTTAATATTAAACCTCTTGTTCCACAAACTAAAGATATATTTTCCTCAGAAATGCAGGTGATTGTATTTAGTAAAACCAACATGTTTTCCTAATTCTTTTTGGTTAAGTAAAACTTACGAATTGTGAAATATCTTCTCTGGTACTGCTGCGTAGAAACTTATAGATATGAGTTTTGATCAGGAAGCCTGGAAAAAGAAAAAGTCTAAAAATTTCTGTTTCACTTTAAAACAATGTATTTAAAATATACAGGTATGGGTTTTGAAAAAAAGTTTATGTATAACTATTTGGAATAAATTATGTGCTTTTTCTTTTCAGGTTATCCTGAAGAAGGTAACTCAAGACTCTCCTCATTTGATGCAGTGTCTAAAGATGGATTAGTTATGAGCATGTAGGTGCAATGCACCTCTGTCTCTGCAACATGCTGCTGCCTTCAGAAGTATTTGCATCTTGCACGTGAGTGCTGGGCTTCTGGCTGGGCTCTTGCTGTTACCCGAAAACAGGATGAAGATGCTCTTCATCCACAGACTTGTGGCTCCTGTTTTTCTGACAGCGACTGATAGCTCCAGATAATGGAACATACATTGAAAAACCCAATTTTCTTTCTCTGTACAACTATTTGTTTACTTCAAGTGTGAAGCTAGACAATTTAAGGCTAAGAATAAGTTCCAAGATTTTACCCACGATGGCAGTGTACCATGGGAACAACTTATCTAGGGATGTGGTGAAATTTCTGTCACCTGAAATCTTTAAATCAGAATTGAATATATGGCTAATATATAAATACATTTATGACTTGAATGAAGAGTTATGGTTACAGGGAGCAAAAATGCTGCATGAAATTCTGTGGTCTTCAAGGTGTATGAAGTGCCTTTGAGTTATAAAAATGAGTCCACTCTGGTCTTAAAGCCAGTAAGCCATAATCATACAGCCAACAGAGATGTGAACCAGCTATAGATTGATTCTTGCTTTTTACTGAGAAGCAGATCGTGTATTAGGTAGAACAAGAGAGTGAGGTGGGGCAACTTGTTCTGGAGAAGGTGTAGAGAGGAAAACTGTTTCGGTAAATTGTTATTTTTCAGATTTTTAATTTAAGAAAAGTTTATTGTGTTTCATATCGAATTAGAAATTTGTTTGTGGTCAGAAAATGAATGTGTTGAGGTAAAAAAACCTGTTAAACACTCAGTTACAGCTAAATGAAAATGAAGGTATTTTTAGCTTAACAATAATTTTCCTTATTTGAAGACTTTTGTTCTTTTAGTTAGCAATTTGGAATGCAGTATGTGGTTCTGGTCATGCGTGATGATTTACCATATTGTAGCATCCAATTTTATTTGGAGTGATGACTGGAGGTATCTTTTAGCCTTTTTAAAATATTTTGCTAATAATAAATGAAGAATATAAAAATCTAAAAGCAAAAGACAAATAACATCCGAGCCAAAAATGTTTATCTATGTAAAGGTTTTAGCATAGAGGTATTGTACATCCCAGACTTGCTTAAAGGTTTCAGGACTGGACTCTTAATTTGTTTAAATAATGCGTTTATGTTCTTATTTTCTAGATGTCATAACATTTTTTTTTGAAATGGGAAAAAAACCCTAAATTCTAATATTATTAATATATGCAAAGTACAACTTCTGCATCTGACGCTATTCATCACATCCCAAATTAATCATCAGGGTCAGAACCCAATTCCCATTTCAAGCAAAGACCAATAGCTCTTGGGGAAATGAAATCATCTTTCAGAAATATTTCATTCTGAAAAGCTAATAATTCAATGGAAATGGATTTTTAGAGGAAAAACCTGAGTGTGTTATATAGTTTTTCTGTAGGGTTCTCCATCTCATACATTAATATTTCATACCATATTTTAACTCAGAATTTGTTGAAAAATAGTTTACACTGTTGTTGTGAGTGTCACAGTCCTTTAATGTTTCTGAAATGATGATAATATGATTTGGAAACTCAAGGGAACATCACTTAAATCTGATTGAGACAGAGACAAACACAAAGGAAGGGACAGATACAGAGCAGGAAATTCTCTTTTTTGCAATGACATTTTTATCTCATCTTTTCCCTCCCCTATTCTACTTGCGAATAGCGCAGCCAAACACTTCTACAAAATAATGTGCAATCTGCTGTTCTGTTATTCTTCCTACTTGGTATGAACATTTAATGGAGAATGGAAAATGCATTAAAAGCGTACTTATTTTTAACTTTTCTGCTATAAGTAGTAGATAGTTCATGGCTGTGCAGTGAGGGAGAAAAGGACTTAGATCCTGTACTGAAGATGGGAACAAGGGAAATGTACTTACAAGGGGAAAGGCTGGTTTTGGACTTTTTTGTTCCAATAAGTGTTTATAACACATGCCACTTTAAAGATTTGTTGGCCATTTAAAAAGGAAACTCATATAGAATCTTTTTTCTTTTTTTTTTTCTTAATTATGAAGCAGGTGTTCAGGTGTGCACTCTGAAAGGAACAGAAACTGAGCTCAGCTGCACTGCTCTGTGTTAAACGTTGTTTCACAGTACTTTCAGGCTCTGCTGTTACAGATGTTTGCAACTAAGTCTTCCACTTACCTCAATACTAGCAGAGTTGTAATATGCTCTAATAGCCAAAAGAGAGGTTGTTTTGTAAGTTTTCAGAACATATTTTTTTCCTTTATATGGATTTCCTTTTTCTAAATATATTTATGCTCCTGGAGGTGCAAGAAGTGTGATCATTGGCAGGGCTCACACTTAATGTGTTTGCCTGTGCCCCCATGTGGTCCCATGTGCACCCTGTCCTCCTGCATCTGCCCTATGAGACCCCTGATCATCCCTCAGATACCTCTGAAAGAGCTGCAGAAGGTACCTGAGAAAAACAAGTCTATCTTCATCAGGCTTGGTTTTGCTCTCGAGGGATGCCTCCTTCCACCGGGGAGTTCTCATCATTGTCAGTTGAAAAAAGGATGAAAAGTCCTGCTCTGTTAATGCCAGGATGTCTACTTTGAGATTAAATGTGAGATTAAATTTGCACAGTGGACTGAATACTTATGAATCTTTTCAGAATAGTCCTAGCCAAGACATAATTTAATCCGTATGTTTCAAGTTACATATTAATTATTGATTATGCTTAATGAATATGCTAATATGCAGAATTCAGGAGGTTGCTGCTGCCCTGCTGTGCTGTCTAGGCCCTCATACATTTTTTAAGAGGTGTCTGGAGCAGACAGCGTCTGGGCTTACGCCAAGGCACCATAATGAAGACCACATACAGAGTTCAAGGGCTGGTGCTTGTCTTTCAGGAATAACATCAGAAACTTGTTTTGTCTGACAGTTGTTCTTGAAATCTGAAATTAGATTATTCACTTTTTCCCTGCATAAATGGGGTAAGTTATTAGTGTTTTTCCATTCAGCTGGGGACATAAAATAAGGTTTGACCTCATTTTCCACTTCAAATGGCGGGGAGAAAAATAAGTGGAAAGAAGTTCAGGCCAATGGTCTATTCAATAATATATTAAAACTTAAGCACTCCTTCTGTATGCATTTGCAATGAGATTACAAAAGCCATTAAGCCTTTCTATCTGCTTGCTGTTTTTAATACTCAGGTGAACTAACCAATATGCACAGTGGAAACAAAAAGTTTCTGCTGATGGGACCTTGACTGTGGTTTTGAATACAGCCTCGAGCAAAACCTGATGTTTAAATTGCTTCACTCTAAAGAGCCCTGGGTTGCTCTGTAGTGTCTATGGGGACCTCAGCAAATGCATTCATAAACCTTTATGGTTGAAACTCTTTGTACAATAACACATATTAAAGTAGTGACAATTAATGTAATAACATAGATGAAAATGCAAATAGTCTAGTGTGCCAGGCCTGAAAAAAATGTGCTATTCTAAACCTTTACAAATATGAGACAGAAGTGTATCTTGACATCATGTTAACATGGGCACTCCATGAACTGGTAAAATATCTGCCTTGAAACTATTAGATTGCAAAGAAAAAAGGCTCCTCTTTTATTTTTCGGATACTGAATTATTTAATTTCAGTGACTGTTATTTTTCTGTTGTTTTTCAAGTGTTAGCAGGCTCTCTCCAGTAAATCATAAATTAAATGATGCTACAGCTGCAAGCCAAGGCTCCATGAGAAATCAAACAGTACATAAAGAGGAGTGCTACTAAAGACTTGAGCCCTAATGGTGTATAAGCACAATCTGTGTGTTAATGAGTGGGTAAAGAAGTATTATAAAAAGGTAATGATATTGAGACTTTGTCAATCAGTTTTTATTATTTATAATTCTATTTCAAAATTCTTTATAAAGTTTGGGAAAGTCCTTTCTTTGGTGGGAATTAATTCAGGGAAGCGTAAAGTTCATCTGTGAGGATTTAGGATTAGGACCATCACTTTTCAGGGTGAATTAAGAGTGTGGATTCAGGGCTAGTGAAATCCTAATGTGTCGATATATGAAACTTCCAACAGTAATAAGAGATGGAAGAAGTAGCCCTGAAACCAGAGACTGTTGCATCCTTCCTCTTGCTGCATTGGAGAGAACCTGCTGGCTGCAGGACATCTTACTGATGTGCAGCAGGTTCACCATCATG
The DNA here is from genome assembly GCA_013401275.1 of Pandion haliaetus. Taxonomy (NCBI): domain Eukaryota; kingdom Metazoa; phylum Chordata; class Aves; order Accipitriformes; family Pandionidae; genus Pandion; species Pandion haliaetus. The sequence continues at coordinate 82,176 of VYZV01001421.1, read as the reverse complement.
GAGGTCCAGAATTCAAGTACTCTTGAATTACATACTCTTCCTCTATCTGTCTCTCATCATTTTTCTCTGAGGAAAAGGAAGGATTTATAGACAGGTTCTCACTGGTCCTCTCTCCGGGATGTCTGATCCATGACAGAAGCTTGGACCCAACTCATTGATCCTTAAAGGAATGTCTTGTGTAAAGTGAGCTTAAAGAATAGGTCATAGAATTTTAACATCTTTAGGTAACAGGTTTGTATGTTACAAGTTTTAATTTTAGTGAAACAAAAGTACTAATATGCAGCACAAACTTGAAGAGAGATTTTCCCCCAAAGCCTGGAAATGCAGCTGACAACATCTGTTAGAGGACCCTATAGTTTGTAAAAAGGAGTTATGTTATTATAAAAGAACAGACTTCAGATAATCCAAAGATCACATTTTTTTTTTTCCATAGCAGAGGAGCAGATAAGATTCCTCTTTCAGCCAGGGGAAAACTTTTCTTATTGATCCATCAGTTGTGCAAAAAAAGTCATGAGATGAATCAGTTTAAACTGGTCTAAGGTTCCCTAAAACAGTAGAATAAATTGTTGTATAACAGTAGGTTACACTCTTCTTCTTATGTTACGATCTAGCAAAAAGTCTTAAACTTTTATGATCCCTAAGCATGGTCTCAGGGCACATGAATTAACTGCTTCTAATCATCTCTTCTGCTGCAACCAGAACATATTTCTGCCAGTACCATACTACACTGGTATGGTATCCCACACTGATGTACCATGTATAATATACCTTATATGGTATTCCATAGTACAGTATGGATATCTTTGAAGGGAAAGTGCTTTTTCTTGGGGTTTTGTGCAAAGACTATCTATGTGGCTTTGCAGAGGATGCAGAATATCTTGCATCTTTGCTGACTGGATATATTCTTCTGAGAGAGCCTGCAGATCTGTTCTTACTGATTTTCATTGAAAAAGTAAGGATTGTTCCTGCTTCTGGAACTGGATGCCTTAAAAAAGGTTGTCCTGAAAGCTTGGGGTAAAATGCTGATTGTTATCTATGCTAATCACAGAGGCATTAAGTCAGTCTCCACTGGCTGATGAAGTAGCACTCTCTACCCTCAGGATATTTTCTTTTCTTTTTTATTTCTTTTTCTCCACAAAATTTAAAGTGCGATATGTGAAATGGATTGCCAGAAACTGGTAGTCTGAGCAGAGGAATACAAAAGGTGCTACATTGAACTTGGCTGAAGTGAAAGGCTTCTGCCTTAAAGGTAAACAAGAGTAAACTCTAAGTTTCTGTGGTTGCCCTTGGGGGTCAAATCAATAAGTACTCTGTTTTCCTTGCTTGAAGTTTATACTTTCTGTAGGAATGTGATTTTGCTTTCAAAAAGCCTTAATTTTTCTTCCTTGTGAAAACAAATTTCATCACCAACCCATAAATAATCACAGGAAAAAATAATAGCAGCCTAATTTACATCTAACCTTTCTTTTTAATGATTAATGGATACTATTTATGTAAACTGTTTCTACATTCCAGAGTGAAATGAAATTTAAATTGCAAATTTTACAGTGGTGTATTTTAACTGGTGACCCTTTCCTCAATCACAAATTAAAAAAAAACAATTACATTTGTAATAAAGATGCTAATGCATTTCTTGTGTTTAGGGCACGTAAAGTTCTTGCTACCAGCAACTTTATTTTCCCTGCCGATGAGCCAATAAAAATGTATTTTCCAAAGTGCTCCAAGATATGTGTACATGCACATTTAGGAAGGTAGCTAAAGAGTAGTTCTCTGCGCATTCACTTTGCAGCAGCATTCATGGTCAAGTAAACCTATTGCATGTTGAAGGCTACGTCATCTACCATTCTCCACAGTCAAGAGCAGCCCTTTGAAGGAAAGGAGGTTTTCAATACATTTGAGGCACTGAACCTTCACACTAGCCAAAGGGCTCTTCAGCAGCTGTGATTACTCAGTCCTTCAAGGCTGATGACCGAAGATACTCCTCTCTGCCTGCCTGCAGAGGTCTAAGTGCTGTGCTTTGCTTGGATTGCCCTTCATCCAGCACTGCCAAGAGTGCAAAGAGCAGAGCACCGGGCTAAAAAGTGGCGCAGGTCCCTGGAGACTGGCTTTCTCTAACAAACAGCTCTCTTGAAGTTATTTGCGTTCCACAGAGTTTTAATTTAGGGTCTCGTAGGCAATTTGGTTCCAGCTGAAGCATACCTATTAAACGGTGATCTCTTCATTTTTCTTCTAATGGCACTCAGGACCCTCTTTGGGGATTAAAAAGAGAAGGCATTTTTGTAACTCACTTTGCTTGAACTCTCAAGGAGGCTACAGAAGTGGCGGAGAGGAGGGAACTGGAGTGTTTTCCCTGTCTCATCATGTTCAGGACAGTATTCAGCTTTGACTTTCAAAGGGCAATACAGATCTACCAGCCCTCTCTTGAAAAGGCTGGTGGCCACTGTGAGCTGTACAGACCTACTGAGAAGTAATTAAAGCTGAGGCACTGCAAGGTCCAATGAACTTGTCACATCAGTTTGGGGATCTTGAAGGGAACGAGGAGAAACAGGGACTTTCCAAGTGTGTATGTGAGAAAAATTACACTAGAGCAGGGTGCACATGGCTGCTTTAGGGTTACTGGTCTTGTGAAGGGAACATAGGCAGAGCTATTCAGCTGGCTGTATTTTCATCCCCAAGACAGCAAACTAGACAGAACCACATAAAAACTATTTGAGAAGTCTTTTTTAAGAAGGGGTTTGTTGGTTTTTTTTTGGGGGGGTGGGTGGGTTCTATTTTTGTAGCAATGTGCTGTCAGAAAAATGCAGGACCAAATGCTGGTTTTGTTTGTGTTTAGACATCTATGGTGGAAAGTAGAAAGGTGACAAGGACAAAAAAAAAGATAGAGAACAACACAGAAAAACAGAGTTTCAATGCTGCATAACGCTGCTTGCTGACAATGACAGGAGATGAGCAAAGCACTGCTCATGCACTGTTTGGTGGTCTGTGTGTCCAGTGGTAAGAAGATACCTTTTTACTCATAGACTGAGCAAGCTCATTCTGTGAAACATTAAATGTAGAATCCCTGGGTGTCATTTTAAGAGTTGCTTTGCAGAATAAAAGAGCACTTTAATAGTAGGTATATAAACCTTCTTAGCAACACTTTTGAAAACTGACAGAGATGAACCCAAGGAATTTCAAGCTAACTTTTGTAACTTTTGCCTTCGCTTCTAGGAGTACCCTATTGTTCCTGACTGTGACAGATCTCTTGGGAGAGGGAGCGCTACTGCATGGTGGGATGTGGAACTGTGGCTAGACTGACCAGGCCAATAATTTAACAAATGCAATCACCTTGCTTTAACTTGGATGAAACTAACTGCTCAGTGTTGCAAAGGGCTTGTAAGATGCCTCACATGCAGTAGATGACTCCTTGGAGTGCTGTTCATGGCACAGGATCTGATGGGTGCTGAGGCCAGCAGTTACCAGCAACCTGAGTGTGCCCCAAAGATGAACTCAGTGCTGCATGTGTACGATGCAAAGTCACTGCCCAGGGACTGAGCAACTCTTGTGTTCTGGAAATCCCAGATCTGAGCTTGGGGACCCAGGCTCTAAATCCATTGTGATGATCTTGATGTAGTGGCAGGTTTGCTTTTGCAAAAAATTACTGATTTTGTACAATCTGTTCTGTTGTGAGAGCAGAGACTGAAACCGTTGCCTATTTCCACTCCTTCCAAGTAAATGCTTGAAAGGCATCATAGTCTCCCTTGCTATAACTCTAGAAATCTTGCACAGCTTTTAATGCAAGAGGGGGGCAGCGCCCTTCCCCAACTGACCAACCATGCAGCACAGCAGTCAGCCTGTGTTTTAGGGAGGGAGAGGAGGGCATCCACACACACACACTGAGGCAGACACTCTGTGTAAATGACCTGTATTACTAATTTATTTCACTCACAGGCAAAAAGCGGTGTGGGGGGAAGGGGGTCCCTGTATTTAGAGAAACGTTCAGTCCTGTCTGAGATCTGGGTTTGCTCTAGAACACCTCAGATAGGATGAGTTTACCTGAGGTGGGTGGTCTACCTGGTCCCTGGACTAAGGTGGGAGGATGGCACCTACCTGCTTAGATGCAGCTTTCGGGGTGGCCTGGAAGTATAGCTGCAGGTGTCTGGGGAAGATTTCTGCAATCAAGGATATGTTCAGGAACAACATTTTTCCAGGATGTTCCCTTGGGGAAAGTCAGACCGTACATCTGGATCCCAGGCTGCTTGCAGTTTGGGCACCTCTGACTTCTGCTTTTTTGCTGCTTTCATCTGCAGCCCAAGCATGTCCTGCTCCTCAGTGCACTGCTTGCTGGGTGTTGTAAAGCATCCTGCCTCATCCAGATAAGACATTTCCTAGTGAGGGAAAGATTTTCTTGTGCTGTCCTTGGGGTATAGACTTTTAAAACATTTGCAACCTACTGAATTGATATTATTTTTCTCTATCCTCATAGAGCACTTTTGCCAAAAAAACCCTGCCTTTCCTTTTTATTACTAGGTGTGATTTTTCATTAAAATATTTATCTTTTTAAAGCCCATTTTAAAGGTCTCATGCTATGAAATTGCATGCCACACCTTCCATTTAAGTACATACCATCACCAGAGGGAAAATTATAGGAGATGATGGAGACTCAAAGTGCTGACATTTACCTAAATTTTGCTGTACATCTTGAAGCGAGTAGCAGGTCCAAGATTGTGGTTGGACACATCCTTGAGAGAGTTCATATTTACAAGTGGGCTCATTAGCATGCTCATTACTGATGACAGTATACAGCTGGGTGGAAATGGAATCCTTCACATGACAAAGAATGCCCTTGGGAATTATGTTAACGATGCTGGGGAAGTGTAAAATTAAAAGGACTTCGATGACTCAGGTCCACGAGCTTCGTGTCAGTTTAGAACTACATTCACCACCAAAGGAATTGCCAGAACCATCTTTTAAGACAGCTGTGTTGCTGAACATAGATGTTGAGTCCAATGCCTGGCTTGCAATTTGTGGAAAACCCTAGGTCATGCATCCCTCAGATGTATTAAACTTGGAAACAAAACCCATATGATTTGGTTTTGTTTGTTTGTATGTTTGGTTTTTTTCTGCGAAAAGTAAAATCATTCTGAAGCAGCAGCTTGTCTTGTAGACATTGTATTTCAGAAATTCTGAAAGTATCAGAAATAAAAATTAAAACATTAACATCAAAGACATTAGAACAACAATAATACAATATATTACATTTAAAAAGCCAAACACAATGACAACTGCATCATTTCAGACCTTTTAAGAACATGTGCATCAGTGAAACAAGCTGGACAGGAATGTTTCAAAAGGATAGTTTTGAATGTATTTTGGTCCTATTGATCAGCTTAATAACTCTGAGGAGGGATGTAGGTTGTTGAAAACCTTGATGAGTGGTGGAGCTTGCTATTTCCTTGTTGTTTCTAGGCCTGTCTAATTTTTGCTCGGAATTGCCTTATCAGCACATCAGATGGAAATCAGAACTCTTGCAGAAGCTGTATTATTACTGTTTCGTTTTTAAGCAGACATAAAACCTGACAGTTTCTCTGCACAAAAGTTTAATAGACTTGACATGATTTTCCATCTGTCCTTTTCTGAGGCACACAGGAGCCAAACCGAGATAACTTCCACAAAGAAATAATCAGAATCTGCCACTTTCTTTTTTCTTTTTTTTTTTTATCTGAAAGATCAGATCCTCAATTTCTATAAACTAGCTTCAGTTTTGCTGAAATATGTTTGAATATTCATCTTGTCCCATAGCTTCTGCATATGCCATATAGCACAAGTGACTACAAATTGATAGCTTAATACTAACTATTATTTTTATTTGCTAAAAAGGTACCAGTTTATGATGTTTTTGTTCACTGTAGAATAAAACTGGAGTTAAGCATTGCTTTGGCCAAGCAAAACTTGTTATATTCAGACTTTGAATAGCCTATTTTTCCCCTTTTTCTGTCCTTAATTTTGCTTTTGGTCCATTCTCAGTCTGCAGTAAAGTAACATCCTTAGCTCATCATGGGTAAAAGATGATGCAGGTGTTTGGGTCATGTTAACGTTAATGATAATCTCAGACAATGAGGACTACAGGCTTTGAAAGGGGGAGGGGTCAGTGAGTCAGTGAACCTTCTAGGAGGCATTTCTGTGCCTCAGTATACCACAGTTTTCCTTTTTTCTTCTTTCTGTGCACTGGTGTGTTTTCACCAGTTTTAGTGAAATAATTCACAGTGATGTGGAATTACTTGTTGGCAATTCCTTGTAAAAAGGATTCAGGGTTATGAATATCCTTGCAACTACACTTATTTCAGCAGTTTTTAAAAAATAACACAGTCTTTTCCTACTAACAGGTCCAATCACATAGGACATTTTCTTTTGCATTTGTCAATTGTGAATGGACAAACATGTCTATTGTGAATAGACAAATACTGTAAAGCTGTATGCATATGATTAGGAGGCAGGACTTGACTTTAGAAGCCTTCCAGCAAGCATTTAGTTAGCTACACAAAGAGGTTTCAGAAAAAAACCTTGCTTTTTGTGGGTCAACTAGTCCTAATGAACATAAGACAAGAATTTCTAGGTATACAGACAAACTTCAGCTTTGCTGGAGCAACGAAAAAAGCCCCTGGAAAGGGTTGTTGAGAGCTGAGGGGCCGAGGCAGGAGGTTTAGGTGGAAATTGGGCCTGGAAAGAAACAGAATTCACTGAAGATTCAGGTGAAAGAAAAAGGATTGCTGGGATTGGTGGGGCTGCAAGGTGGAAGGAAGTGATTCCATTCTCTGCTTTCTGCCCATGCAGCCTTCTAGTTCTACATCAACTCGAGTCCCAGCACTCACTGCCTTGTGCCTCCTGGAATGATGAGAAGGGACCCAGAAGAGATGTAAAAAACCCCCGAAAAACAATGGTGGTGGGGAATCTGTGGAGGGAGAATGAGGAAAACAGGGTAAGATTGGTGGGAAACTCTGGAAAGAGTTATTCACTTCTGTCAGCTGGTGGGACGTGGTGGCATCTCCTGGGGAGTTTGTCCTGCTGTATCTTTGCTTACATAACCTGTTCTTGTCCCCAGCAGTAACTGGGCTGGCTGGACAGCTATGAGACAAAAGGGCTAGGGCTGCCAATCCTCATTTCCTCAGCTAAAGGAGCTGAACTTGTGAGTTACATGTTATGTACTCAAACTTATGTAGGTTGGTTGGCACAAGAAACAAATTTATTGTATGAAGTCATTCTACTGACCTCCCTAGGAATGAATTTAGCCAGTTATGTTTTAGCACATAAAACATCTGCAAACTCTGATTTTTTTTAAATTGAATTTATATGCTCTTTTAGTACTTTTAAAATTTTTTCTTTTGAAATGCAGCAAAAATGCATGAAAAAAACTCAGTCTAAGCCTGTGAGATAATCTGCCTATGTGCTGTTTACTTCTCATATGTAAATGATAAATAATGATACTTACTGGAAATTCAAAACATGTACAAATCATCATTAGACTCATCACTTGTATTTTGTTACTGAGTTATGAATCCATGAGAAATGTTCTCATAGCCAGTACCCTGAAAACTCCCATAATGAACTCCCATGATACAGTGAAGATTGTTGCCAATAACATAAATAATTGTGTTGTACCATCCTGTGAACATGAAATAGAAAACAAAATATAACAACTGAAAGGTTGGGAGTGGTTGTTCTTTGGTTTATATTTCATAACTATGGGAACTAAATCAATAACATGATTCTTTATGCACAAACTTTTTCAATCTTGTTATGGAATTCTTATAAAATATTCAATAAACCAGAGAAAAGATAGTAACTTGAAGGGTTCAGGTTATTTTCTTCGCTCTAGGTGGAACATTACTTTAGAGGATTGAAAAATACCCCACAGCATTTTTCCATGAATGATGTTTCATGCAACTGTGCACCTCAGAAATAGGAATAAAATCCAATAGCTTTATGTAAGCATGTTAATCATGTTAGTGAACAAATATTTGTAAACACAGTGACCTTTAGTTAAATGAGGCGATGGGATTTGGAGCAGGGCTATCTGAGCAGTAAAAGATTGTAAACTCAATCTAGCAAACTTTATTTGTGCAGTCAGTTGTCTTCCTTATAGCTCCTCAGGGTTTGCAGTTTGCACGATGATAGAGCTTAAAGGCTCTCACGGGTACAAGTGTTCGTGTCCTTCAGGGTGAGGCATTACACAGCCGTGTTTCACTGCCACATATGTCTTAAAAGGCTTTCACACTATGCCCTGATTTTGTATCCTTAAGTGCCCTCCCATCTCAGGCCTTGTATTGTGATTTTTAAAAAAACCCAAACCCCAAACTTTGTATTAGGGTGCATTCTTTTCAAACTTAAAACATAAATTGTCTTGAAATATGTGCTTAAAATAAAGCATTTTAAAATGAATGTCTGCTGCTGTACAAAAGAATGGATAGCAATTTTTACTGTGGGTGGGTATCTAGTTTGTCATCAGCTATCTTAGGCACTTGAGAATATGATTTGTGGCCTACATGAAAATGGAGTTGTTTCATGTAGTAAAGCTCAATTTTTTACTTCAAAGAGCACATAATTTTGTAGCTGCTTTTCTGAATAATAGAATTTCACTTTATTCAATTATTTACATTTTGTATTTAAACTTACCATTTAGTTAGTAAATTATTTTATTTATTACTCTGTTAAACAGAATAATTCTATTTCTATTTATTTGTATTTGTATTTGTATTTGTATTTCTCTCTCTCTCTCTCTCTCTCTTTCTGTTTCTGTATTTCTATTTCTATTTCCATGCTATTCATTCCAACTCTTTAGGTCAGAAGGGGATTCCTGAGGTCATCTGCTCCTTCCCTCATTCAGAGCACAGCTAATTCTGAAGTCACTTTAGCTTACTCAGAGCCTTGTCCATTTGCCTGCTGAATATTTCCAAGGACAGTGATTCCACAACCTGCCTATGAGATACCCTCCCATGCCTACATTTGTAACTCTTGGTGCAACACTTGTCCTGAACTCAGTATAGCACTAAGAAGGTCACTAGAACAGCTGCCTTATACCAAGGAGGATTTACTTTTGATGGACGACACAGTACAGGAAAGATAAGGCAGCTAAATACAACTTGTATTGCAAAATGAATCCCTTCATTGACGAATCGAGTGACCTGTCACATGGAAACTATTTGTTTTTGGAAGAGTCTATAAAGGACTTCCTGGAGGAATTTATTAAATCCTGTATTCGTGAAGACCAATAGAGTAGTCAGAATTGTCTCTGCTTTTTCCAAACAGAAATACTTCCTTTGGAAATGACTCATTGTACTTTTATGATTTCTAAAAAAATCATTAATGTTTTCATCCAGAAGGAGATTCTTATTTTGTCTTTTGTATGAAAGCACTTAGTGTTGTGCAAATGAAGCATTAAAAAACTATGAGCCAGGTCTGCCCCACGTCTTAAAAAGTTGTGATTATTTTTTTTTTTTAAAGGTTCTCTTCTCCTTTCTGCTTTGTCTTCTCTTTTTTTTTGCAGCCTGATCAACGTTTTCATATCTTTCATATCATGTCAATGTTATAAATTCAACTGCTAGTGCTGGTACCATTTCTCTATAAGGAAAGTAGGGAGACTGACATAATTTCATGGACTCCAAGAATGAAGGAGTTATGAAATATATATACATGTGAAATATAAGCAACAAAATTTAAGGACCATGACCATAACTCTGTGTGTGCAATTGTGACATTTTCCAGTACAAAGAAAAAGTCTGGCTACTAGATTAAACTATTTTCTTTAAACATTTGAATAAATATTATTTGCCCTTTCATTTCCTTGCCATTAAAATTTCAGGAAAATATTGTAGAAAGCTAAGATGGGTTATGGTATTTTTAGCTAAAGACTAGTGGCCACAAAGGGATTTCAGATCTGTTTTGTGAATAAAATTCATGAAATTTGTCTAGACTTGATCTAAATAAGCCTTTGGGTAGTCAGGTGTACCATGAATTTTCTGGTCTCCATCCAACCACTCCCGTCTTCAGATGTTTTTCATACAGAATACATTTTACTTTATGAAACCTCTAGATTTGATTAATTTATGCTGGTATTAATACAGGGATGAAGCCACATACCCTACCATAGCTATTGCAACAAAATGCATATAAAGTAGTTGTCGGTTCTCCTCTCTGCACTGGCTTTTTCCTGACCAGTCTCTGAAGGGCTGCTATTTTGATATCCAATATTTTTTACAGGATTAGCTCTGGTTGCTGGAATGATTTCAACTCGCTGTGGCTATGGCAATTGCATTCTGTGGAATTAGATTACAGAATTTTCTACTGTGAAAGACACAAAGGCTGTAGACTGCATTGTTTTTGAACTAAATGTAATACTAAACTAAATACAGGTTTTCTCCAATGCAGACATGAAGGTTCCAGAAAAATCAAACAACCCAAACTCCTCCATGTATCCCNTGTCATTAAGCCACCGTTTGAAAAGAGAAGAGAGGTGTGGAAAAAGGAACATGAAACTGTGTCAGAAGGGGATCCCTCCCATTGAGTCATGAGGTTCAGAGCAGACCTCCTTGCTTTCTGGACTCCTTCTCAAAGAGGAGCCCGGGGGTGGCTAGATCCACTCCTAGTCTCAGACTTGGTCAACGGTTTATGTTTCAAAGCATGAGGTGTAGGGACTGTGGAAAAGAGAGAGGAAAAAGAGCGAGAAAGACAGACAGACAGACAGAAAAAAAAGAAAAAGAGCAAAGAAAAGGGTTTCACCAGTCCTGGGTCCAGCGTTGGTCCAGCCAGCGTAGAGATCCAGTTCCGGAGGGCGCCCGCTGAGAACTTGTTCTTCCTTCTTTTATAGCGTGTTAGTCAGTGGTCTCGACGTGCAGTTCACGTTCCTGGGGTTCTCTGGAGTCAGTCAGTGAGCTTGGGGGGAGTTTCATTGGGGAGTTGCCTCTCTTTCCCTGCTGGCATGACCACTTAAAATAGAAGCACAGTCCCATCCTCTGTGGGGCCCCCTCCTCCAGGCCCATACGCTGTGCTCCTTCTCATGGTCTCTTAAGATAAGGAATTGTGGCTTTGGAGAAGTGCGGTCCCACCCTCTGTGGGGCCCTCTCCTCCGGCCACATTGTCCTGTTCACACAACTCAGCGTTTTTAAAGAGGCATCTTTTCCACCAAAGTTCTTTAACGAATGTTTGAGACATTGACTATAATTTGTCAGACCGTCACACCCCCATCCAGATTTCATTATGAGACTACTTCTTTTTGCAACTTCTTTTTTTAAATACCTGGGAAGCAGTAAGCTACTGCCTTAACAACAGTGTGGATTTCACACATCAGCTGAGAAAGTTTCTCAGCTCCCTTGCACTCTGCTTCCTTCACGCGCTTTGCAGGAATCCTGATTTCTGAGATAAAAGAAACCTCACCTAGGGCCTTCTTTCAAGTAATGAAACCTAATTAGGATCTCTGTTAAAATTTTGAGGGTTAACCAGATGGCAGAATTCTTCTAGTGCTGGTGAATTTTTTTCATTAAGAATTAATACCACTAGCTTTCAAAGAATGTTTCATTTAGACTTTGGTAGACATATTACAGAGAATAAATAAATAAATAAATAAATAAATAAATAAATAAAAGAACACTACCTAAAGCCATTGCTGTAGTTAGATTGCTTCTCTTTTCTCTTTAATTCACGGTCGGCTACTACAAGGTCTCTCTACCCTTCAGCCCTGACAAAAGGTGGAACAATATTATACATGTACTTTATTATCTTCCTCTAAACCCCCACCCCCACCAACCCAACTCTCTTCCCCTGAAGTGAATCAAGACAGTCTGAAATCGGGTTTGTGTGTTCTCAGTTGTGAAAACACACTTTGAAGGAATCCTTTCGTTCTCATTTTCTGGTGTTTTGTTGATATTTTGGGTGTGTTTCTCTTTTTAGCTGTATTCATCCCATATTCCTTAGGTTATATGATCAAAGGGACCTCTGGTAAGCAGTCAAAGCAAGAGTATTTTTAATGCATACCTAGCTTATCAGTATTAGGCTCCCTCCCTCCCTTTAAATCAGGGTTTGCCTCATAAGCTTTTATTGTATAACATCTTATTTTTAAAACCAATATGACTCCCTTAAATAAAAGTTCATTATGGCTAGTTGTTATCACAATTGCTATAATTATGCAGGTAAACTGGTTTGCCAGGTTGTCTACTTTTTTGTTTTGTAAATGCTCCAAAGATCGTGGCATCTGTGACCGTGACCTGAAGACAAGAACATATCGTATACAAAGAGCCCACTGAACAGGACACCGCGTGGCTTTACAATGTGAAATAGCTGTGTTGTGAAAGCAGCAGATTACTGGGCTCTCCTTCTGAAAGCCCCAACAATTATGATGAGAAACACTCGAGTGTCCACTATAAAGTAGCAATAAACAACAGGGGACAGTAACGTTTTGTACTGCTCTATCCATCTTTGAGAGGTTGTGTGTTTACATCTGTTACCACTTATGAAAACTTTGCCTTATTATAAATATATACATATTTGTATATAATTTCTAATTAATCTTTTTAAAGATACTTTTAACAGACTAGCAAAGGAAGTATTTATTTTCACCATGGAAATATTAGCAACATTTGAGTATTTATTCACAGCAAGTAGCACCTTATTTACTGCAGTGCTAAACTGGCCAAAGTTTTATTTTGTCCTAAAAAATTAACTGAATAGGTACCAAAAAGCAAGATTCAATAGCACAATGAAAAAATCCTTGAATTTTTTATTTTTCTTGAGAAAAAAATCTTAAAATATTTAAAAAATAGGTGTTTTCCAGTGTATCTGAGTGCTACTGACCTGAGACAAACCCTCCATTAGATAGAAATGACTGGAAACTTTCAAACATACCTTTTCTGTGAATGAAGACTATGAGATTATTTGACAAACAGTGATAATTACTTTGAGAAAGATATCAAAAATTGACCCCATATCACTTTATCTTTTGCATATAATACTCATGGTGGTGGTTTCTAGTGTAACTGGGCATTAAGAGCGTTCTTTGCTACATTTTCCTGATGCTAAATAAGTGTTGCCCAGTCAATTATTTCTAGACACCAAAGATACTGGTAGCTGGTATTGGCTACCCTCCACTTCTGGAGTAAAGAAGCTGTATTTAATTATTATAATTTAAGTTAATATTAGTATTTAATTAATTAATTACTAATAGAAAACATTAATATTACTATTTAATTTATATAATTGCCCATTTCCTTCAGCTGCTCAGCGACTTTGTTCTCAAG
>VYZV01001421.1:46679-58006 GCA_013401275.1 Pandion haliaetus | reverse complement strand
GGGCTGCTCTCCAGGCACACACTGCTCCAGCGTGAGCTTTCCCATGGAGTCACAGCCATCTTCGGGAGCCTCCGCTCCACTGTTCACCTCCATGAGCTGCAGGAGGACAGCCTGCCGTCTCACCACGGGCTGCAGGGCCATCAGCCTCCTCAGGTGCCCCTCCTCCCCATCCTTTTTCACTGACCTCAGTATCTGCAGATCCCAGATTGGTATCACATTCCAATCCCACTACTCACTGCCGGTTCCCCTTCTTAAATCTGTTCTCCCAGAGGTGCTACCAGCGTCACTGATTGGGTCGGCCTGGGCCAGAGTTGGGTCTGACTTGGAGCCAGGGGAAGTTCCAGCAGCTTCTTACAGGAGCCACCCCTGCGGCCCCCTCCCCCGCTACCAAAAAAAAAAAAAAACCCTGCGCCACACAAACTCATAACAACAACCCAGCTCAGTTTCCCATCTCTGAGGGATACTAGCACTTGATGCACTGAACAATGATGCAATATTATCTTATGGCAAAAAGGAGGTCTTCTTCAAGCTGGATGACATGTTGGTTATCTCCTGCAGTCTTCTAAAAGTGGCAGTGATAATTTTCTAACACAAAATCTGTTGTACCTTCTACAATGTAACGCAGTTTTGGACCTTTTTATGGGGAATGAAGGTAAATCAGTCCGTGAAATGGAAGTTGTTGGTTGCTTAACGATCACTGACTGTGGCTAGATTATAGTCGATGTAGATAAGAGGCAGACCATATGTGCTTAATTCTTCAAAAAGGCAAATTTCTTAAAGTGAAATAAGTTAAAAGATAAAAATCAGTTGAAAGGAAAATTTGAAAGAGTAAAATGTGAATGGAGTTTGGAGCTTGGAGGGCCTTCCCACCAAAATGCCACAATTCAGCAATTGGGGTGAGGGGGGGAAGAAAAAAAAGAATGACTTCTAGCTTAAAGACCATTCTAGATCAGTGGAAAAGTGTAGGAAAAAGTTAGAAATAAAAAGAAAAAAAAATGCAAAAAGGGACAAAAAAGGAAATTAGTTGGCACTATGATACAGAATCTAAAAATACTGAGAAAGAACCATGCCTGGCAGAAGGATTTTCTTATGTATCTTTGGAAGAAGAAAACTTTGCAGTGTTGCAGGCCCACTGGTAGATGAAGATAAAATCTCTAACAGTGATTCAGAAATGGCAACATAATTAAATATTTAGAAAGAACAACCCTCCACACCAAAGTCCACATGTCATCTGAATATTTCCAGCTTGTTTAGCATGACATCAGTTGTGCGTCTAATATGGTATTCAATTAATACAGAGTGAGAGGACGGGAATAAAATGAACACCAAAGAGCATGGTTTACAGAAATAGGTTCTTGCCAAGCAAGACTTGTTTAATCATGATGAGATTACAAATTTAGGTGGCAAAGGACTTGATGAGCTTGATATACTTAGTCCAGTAGACTTTTGTAAGGCATTTAACCTACCTTAAATTACATTCTGTAAAAGAATTAGTCATACTGTATCAGGGAACTTCACATTAATTGGATTAAAAACTGACTGACACAGCTGAAGAAGTAGTTACCGTAGAATAACCATCAGATTTTTACTTTATTTTTTTTCCCCCCATAACTGGGGTTTTCATGGATTAGGAGAAGGCAGAAGTTATTCAATATTTTTATTTAGAAGCAGTGCCAACTCATTGCAGATAAAGCGTAGAGATGACAGAGGGCTGATGAAGTAGTAAATAATTAGGAGGTTTGGGAACGGTCTAGATAGCTTGACAAGTCAGCCCACTCAAAATGAGTTTGTTTTAGTATCATCAAAGTAAGGTCAGGCAAGGTTTATATCTTTTTTTTATAACAATTGCTGTAGCTGGGAAAAAAACAGACAGTGCTCAGGTGTGTAAGCCCTTCCTAAGCTCATACATATAGGACCAAGGAATGAAAAACAAACCTATAAACTATGTTACCTTCAGATCAGTGAATACCATTTGAATGTGTGTCGCCCCCCAAAACAAACCAACCCAGAAGTAGTAATTCAAGGCTTCTCAGCAGCCAAGGTAAAAGTTAAGCTTTGCTGTAATGATAAAATGGATCCCTGACAGTGGGTGGGTGGAGTGGGGCTGGGAGAGGTCAAAGCGGTTTTCAGGGGATGAGAAGGGTCCACGGGGACCCCTGTGAAGGGCCTTGCAGCAGCAGGTACTGTGGGATGCTCAGTGGCATTTTGCTGAGGCATTTGGAGATAAGATAGCGATGGCAAGGTGTCATGGGTGTTAGTCCCTGCCTCCCAGCCCACTTCTGGGACCACTTCCTTCAGCTCCCTCAGAGAGCGCAGTGCTTGACCACAGCTCGCTGCTCTGCAGGGTGTCGGGCAAGGTGTCAGCTCAGGAGTGATGCTGCTGTTTCACAGGGGTTGGCTGCTGGGAGAGTTCAGCAAAGAAAAGTCTGACCTCTTCCCACCACAAGCTCCAGACTGGTTGTTAGTGGGGAAGTGAGCATATTTTCCACTGATGCACAATGTGGTTCTGTACACTGGCTGAAGCTTTCACTGTGGTACAAATCTAAGCAGAATTGCTAGATTTTTGTTCTAGGTATATAATTTACTAGCTGTTTTGAAGCAAATGTCACTTTCTTTTTATAATTATGAACAGCTGGGGATCATGAGGCAGCAGTTTAAGGAACTGTATTTACTTTTAGATGTAAACAAACTATTAAAGTGCCCTCCAAAAATCTCTGTGCTCACACAAACATCTCATATTCTATATTATTTATATGCGGGAGTGTGTGGGTTGGTGCAGCTTGTTTCTGTCTGATACATTAGCTCTCCCTATGTGACAGGTTCTCTCTAGATAAAGCAATCTGCAGAGAGTGGACACACAATTGCTGGAGGGCCACTGATGTTGTTATGGGAAAAAATGTCCTTTTTCTTTCCTCTTAGATGAGGAAGGTGAAAATATCTCCTTAAACAAGAACTTTCCTTGCTGGCAAAAACTTGGTAGATTTTCCTTACAAAAGAATTAAGGAAAATTAAAATAGGCATTTTGCACAACTTGGAAGAATGTGATGGAAAGATGCAACGATGATAAACTGGATCCTGTTTTCCTTAATGATGCTGAGCACTAGCAGACACAGGAAGACATGCTTTCTTTCAACCTATTACATATGCTCGCTTGCAGCCTTAAAATTCTCCCTGAGTCATGCAGACTTTCCCACCTACCTGGGAGATTGCCATTGACCTGTGTGCCACTCCCATTTATTTTAAAAATACAGAGAAGAGGAAACTCTTTCCTGGAAGGTTAATTAGAGTGTTCATGGTTTCTAGATTGTGACTCTTATTTTCAGTAAATTATTTTATGTACAATTGCCTGACAACAGTATTTTTAAGGGCTTTCCTTGGGCTTGTCAAAGGACTGGATGGGAGACACATAGAGTGCGTCTTTTGAATGCAGAACAATAATTTGTCAATCTGGGTGAAAATTCTCCCAAACGGGTCTACAGATATGTTAGAGACAGGCAGAGAGAGTGACTGAGAGTGATGACCTGATAACTGGTTCTAGAGATTTTGCTCATGAAGTGGTGGGCAATTGCCCAGGAACTGCATCCTGGCTTCCTTGGGGCTTTCCTGACTCACACCACAGGAATTTTGGCCTTTCACCTCTGCAAGAATGAACATGACATTTTAGTAGGAGTCAACTTTATCAAAATGTGGCATGTTTTTTAACCCTTTCAGCTTCAGTTGAGATCAGAAGAAGGTTGTAGGTAGACACTTCTCTATGGCATTCCAGTGCTTCTGGTTCTGGCCATATAGAGAGACCGTGGAGAGGGATGAGAGTAGTGGGGACTTAATTTAATGAGGGGGCTAAACCACTCCTCCTTCATTGGCACTGGCTTCTTGGGAGGTGGGCTGGAGATAGCGCTCACTCAGAGGAGCAAATGGCAGATATGGGAAGGCAGGTGGGAATTATGGCACTGCATGGGGACCACAACATGGCCCAAGATGGGGCTTGTGAGAGGCAGAGGGCTTGAGCCTCTCCTGTTCAAAAGCCTTCATCGTGCAGGAGCCTCACCTTCCTCGCTCCCATGCCTGCCTTTACATTATGGCTGTGTCCATCTTGGATGGTTTGTGTCTCCATCTGGGCTCTTCTCCTGAAGTGATTGACATGCATCTGGCAATGATATATACTCTCCAGCTACACTAATCTTATAACCTTGGTGTTCTGAGACAGCCCAAGTTTATATTGACTCAAACACATTATAAATTTGGGTTATATCCATATTATCAGAGGAAAATTTTTATGATTACATGATAAGATGCCAGAAAAAAAACAGAGACCTATGAAAATCAGCAGTATGTTTGAGAAAAATCAATAAGTAATTTGCCCAGAGAATCCCAAAGAGAATGCATGTTTTCTGAGACTTAGAGTAACTTTTGCTTATTGATTCCTAAAAACTCCCGAACAGGGAGAAATGTAAATACAGGGATCCTGCTCCTCTGGAGTTCAGTGGGAAGAGGATCAGGCCCAGAGCTGGCAGCTTTGGGATTTAGAAATGTATGCTTTGTTGCTTAATGAAACTGTTTAATTAGAAAACTTTGTCACAGCCTATATGTGGCTTGAAGGCAGTTTTATCAAACAGGCTGAATAACTCTTTCCAACCATTAAAGGTGATTGGTATTCTTAGCTTTGAAGGGAAAGAAACACGGAGAGCACCGATAATGAGAGCTGGGCAGCATTTGGGTAGTCACCTTTATGGCGTCTGAGTCTTTGTCTTTTGAGCAGGTACTTGTGGCTTCTTCAGGCAATGTGCCACCTGGCAAGCCAAAATTAAACCAAAATTAAACTACATATTTTGACTACTTTTAAGTCAAGACTGTGCACACCTAGCGTATTAAATCAGAACTAATTTAACTCAATATGATTACGCATTTAGCCATGCCTACTTTTAACCAGTTTAACTTTATGTTTATACTGTTTTTTTATTTTAATTTTAAAAGCTTCTGGTTCTGTTAGAGAATGGAACATCTAGTGCTAATACAACCTATGTTTCTGAGTTTCTTTCTTGAGAAAAACAAAGAAAGCATGAATTAAGAACCCAATTTTTAAATGCCATTTTAGCACGATTTTAAGTGAAGAAAAACCTTTCCTTTTCAATGTAATTTGTTTGTAAGTATAAAACTAAGATTTTGCATATTCTCCCTTATTCACACTGCTGGATATTAAAGGACAGGAGGGGCTGTCCACAAGTGAGAGTGACAATCCTCTTATTCCTAAAATGCCAAAGGAACAATCTTGTGTTATTTCTTAAGTCTGATTTTTTTTTAATGTGCAAATGTATCCAAAATATTGAAAATTCATGTGAAAAGAAAGTGAAAAATTATGGCAAACACACCCTTGTCTGTTCTTAAAAACTTCATTGGTTTTGCATTCCAATTATTCAACTGCTATTCCTGACTTAGTATGGTGCCTGATCCAATTTTACTCCTGGGTACCTCATACCATTGTTCTCCAAAACTCAGGCTCATTTCCATCACATCACAAGATTCACCTCAGATAGAAACAGGCTGGGATATACCTCAGTGTATAACAAAGAAAGATGGTGCTTAAGGGACATCTAGGTCAAAGTCAAGGTGATAAAGCAGACTGCTTCATTTGGATCTAGTCATCTACTCCAGCTAGGATTTTTTTTTTTTTTTTTTAAGTTAATATCCAAATCTAACCCTTCCAGTAAAAGTTGAGACAAAAATTTCCCAGATAAATATTGCACCTGGATAAGCATTAAACAGAATCTTACTGTGGTCATAAAGGAAGATTATTGAGAAGATTGAGAAAAATAGTTTCCAAAAGGATCAATTCTACCTTAATGCCATTCTTGTGGATTTTATAAAATTAGATCCATAGAGTCAGATTTTTAAAAGAGATGTAAGAATCAAGTTTAAAAAGAACTTGGGCAAGAGTTTTAAAAATGCTCTGTGACCATCAGCACAGACTTTGATCCTGTGGAGATATTTTGTGAAGCTTATCTCTATAATGGATTTTTTTTTTTTTACATGTGGCCCTATCTAATAAAAATTTCCTTTGTTACTTCTTGTGTTCATTGCCTCTTATGCTCTTGCTGCACACATCTGAGAAGTGTCTGGCTTGGTCTTCTCTATCAGATAGCTGAAGTCTTCCCTTCTCCAGGTTGAATAGTGGCAGCTCTCTCAGCCTGTCAGATGTCGTATGTCAGGTGCTCCAATCCCTTAATAATATTTGTGGCCCTTCACTGGCCTCTCTCCAGAATGTCCACATCTCTCCTGTGCTGTGGAGCCTAGACAAGGACACACTGCTCCAGGTGTAGCCTCACCAGTGCTGAGTAGAGGGGAAGGATCACCCCTGTTGGCCTGCTGGCAACCCTCCTTCTAGCGCAGCCCAAGACACCATTGTCCTTTTCTGCAAGGACATGTTGCTGGCTCATGTTCAACTTGATGTCTACCAGGACCCCCAGGTCATTCTCTGTCAAGCTCCTTTCCAGCTGTTTAGCCCTCAGCCTGTACTGAGATTATTCCACCCCCGGGGTAGGAGTTTGCACTTTCCTTTAATGAATTTCAGGAGGTTCATATTGGCCCATTTTCCATCCTGTTGAGGTCCCTCTGAACTGTGGCCAGACATGCCAGCATATCAATATCTCTTCCCAATTATGAATCATTGGTGAATTTGATGTGAGTACTCTCTACCCCATCAACCAGGTAATTTAATAAACTCATTGAGCAATATTGGCACCAGTATTGATTCCTGAGGGATAGAAATTGAATTTACAAGTTGCGTTTCTTAATGAAAAATCTGTGGAGTTTTTCAGTGACTGTGGCAGCCACAGCAGTTTCAAGACATCAGCAGCCTCTTAGATGTAAATGGTGGTGAGTGAATTATGCTGCACCTTCTTAGTGATAACAATTCTGGTCTCTCACAGTGTGTTAAAGAACATTAACAGCACTAATGGCTCTGGTATATTTAATACATTTTTGATATTTTTTTTTTCAGGAGATCTGCATCAACATTTGAGAATAGACTTGCCTGAGCAATGCTGAGAAACCCAAATAAGAAGAGAGCTCAACAGTTCCAGGGTCCCAGATTGCCCTACCAGGTTAGGGGGACTGGATTCTGTGCCCTGAAGTTTTATCTGCCCCCTGCCCCTCTGTCACACCAAATAACTTCTGTGAGTCCTGTCCCAAGGTTACTCATGGGATTATTAGGGGGGGAGCATATTTTCCTTTAACATTTCACAGTGGTATGTGGTTCAAGACAGAATATAGCATTTTGTGAAATAAACTCAGGGGACTTCCCTCTACACACATGTGACTTTTGGAGATAAAGTTTCACATTTCACTAGGGTTCCTCTCTTTTATGGGGCAGTTGATTTGGGTAGAACTTTGAATGAGCTTGTATTAATTTGAGGAAATAAATTTTTCATTTTTTTCAGAGATTCCCTCTTACAATGGAAACCTTATACTCTTGGGTTTTAGGAAATAAGACACAAAAGAACCCTTCAGCAGCTGTTTTTCTCTGAAATACTTTAAACAGGTAAGAATGGTTATTCTGAATTGGAAAACAGGCTTATTTACCACAACTACTATTACTACTGCTAAAAATTCTTTAAATGGAAAACAGGACATGAAAATCTTTTAGCTAAAACCTTGCAGATGAGGCACAGTGGGCACTAAAACCCACTTTCTGATGGAAGAATTTTGTGTAGCATAATTAAAACCTGTGGGGGAAAATAGCTTTGTTCAAGGTAGGAAGCTTCTCTTGGACCCAGTGTTTAGACGAAGACAGTATGCTGATTTTTGAGGACCTTGCCTTAGGAGCACAGCATTGTTGGCTGAGGCGGTCCTCCTGCTTTCGACAGTGTTATTTCTTCAGCAGAAAAAAAGGTGATTTAAGAGGACAGATAAAGCTTCAGCCTGTAGACATCTCTTTCAGCTACTGCCTGGGACTGTGGTGCCTTTCTGGTGCCCTTTCCAAAGTGGTGCTGATGGAAGAGGTACCTCCACTCACTGTCTCAGGGCTTGCCCAGGCATGGTGGATTTCTGACGGTGCTGCACCATCAACTGGAGCTGCTCCCAGAGACCAAGTCAAGCCACTGGCTGAGCAATCTGGTATGACTGGGCACCTGCGAATGCTTTGAAACAGAGCATGGAGCTACTGCTAATGGACAGCCCTACAGTGGGCTGTGCCACTCTGCCTTGTGCGTGCTGTGCTTATTTCTCCCTGATTTCCTCCATTATCCTTGATGCATCATGACATATGAGCTCGGTGATGGAGTTGATGGGTTTCTACAGCCAGGACCATTTGCTCTGCATGCTGGAAATTGCTGGATAGGAGTCTATATATCTGCTTTTACACCATTCACAGACCAGAGTTGCTTGTGTCACTGCACTGAAGCCCTAATTCAGCAACGTATGAAAGAATATGCTGACTTCAAAGTATATGAACAATATTGAAATCATGTGGTTATAGTGAGAATATGCTTCGTGGATGCTGATGAGCAGCTTACTTCTGACAGGTTGTGCAGTGGAGTCCCAGGGTAGCGTGATGCCCCATGCTTGCATGGCATACAGACATCTCAGGCCAGCGCAGAGGGGCTGGTCAAAACACAGGCATTTCTTAGTGCTGGTTTCAGCTGCTTCTCAGAGTCAGTCCTCTCAGGACCCCACGCAACCTTATTTTCCATAAATCATTATTTATCAGTGCTAAAACTGCCCAGATTTAACAATAAAAGCAGCCTGCAAAGATAAGAGCAATATGGCAGAGTAGCTGGCTGACAATTTTTCAGATTGTAAACCTCTACCAAAAAGTCTCTGCAATTTGTCTCTTCCTCTCAATGAAGAGATTTTGTCATTTTTCTGGGTCTCTGTTAGAATCTGTCTGCATTTGTCATAATTTTCCTAACCAGTTACGGACACTCAGCTAAAATACCTTACAAGGTTGAGGTAAATGGAAATTCCTCTTGCCTGTCCAGCTCAGGGTGTTGTAAATGAAAATATCCATAGTATTTATATCTATTATGTTAAAATTCCTGCCATATGTCTCCCAGTGCCTTAATAACAACATCAAATCAGATATTTTTTTTTTTTTCCCACAGGGCTGGACATTTTCATCCTGCTGTGTTGTTTCTTTTTATTTTTTGTATTTAGTTTGTGCTGTTAGACCAGGCTTTGGCATTTTGCTAAGTAAGAAGCTAAGGCTGCTGATTTGTGTAACACCTGTCATAATTTTAAAGCAGGCCGACAGCTTTAATAAAACCTTTTTGCAGGGAAAGAAAGAGCTTTATTTCATGGGGTCCAGTGGGAGAGCAGGCATCTCCACTCCCCGTTGCATCCTGCCTGTCACTGCTTAGCATGTGGTGGTTCTGAATCAATAATTGCTGCTCTCACCACCTCCAAACTGTCTCTTGGTGGCTGGGAACTGAAACAAGTAACTCCCCAAACTGTGCAGCCTCTTCCCCAGTCTTTGCATGCTTGTTAGGTTTCTTCTTCCCCTTATGTTTTATTGGGAATGCTGTATGCAGTTCATTACAATAAATGCTTTGCCACATTAAATTTTCTCCAATATATTTTGGCAGCTGCATAGTAGATAGATGGCTTCTCTCACTACAGTGCATGAGGACCTTAAATTATGAATGCATTTGCCTTCAGGTTTGGGGATTTGTGGGGTTTTTTTTTGTTTTTTTTTTTTTTTTTCCTGAGGTAAGGGGACTCTCTTGTATACGGGGAAATGATGCTCCTATGTCTGAGTTCTTCAGGGAACACAGTGGGAACTGGATGAAGTTGGCTTTGATTAAGAAGAACATGGATACCTGCAACAGAAATATGTTAGGTGCTTCAGCACCACAGAAACAAGCAGCTGGAGGAAGGAGACTTAATCTTACCCTGACCTCTCCACGCAAAGAGGCAACAGGTAGGTGCAGAAGTTTCCCCTCCTGCAGGTCTCCTCTGAACAAATCCTCCCATAACAAAGTATTGAGGCCATCATTTACACCTCTTGCTTGGGGCTGGTAATCAGGAAATTCGCTGAAGTCCAAGGCCAGAGCAATGAGGGAGGGACAGCACTGATGTAAATAAGGTTCTGTTGGTTAGAAAGGAAAACTTAAGGTGGGAGTTGAAGGTGGAAGAATGCAAGTTAGGGTCTCCTCAGGTCAGACAAGCCCTCCTTGCTCATTTTGGTAGTTAAAACATTGAGTGCTCAATGGACTGAAGTATAAAATATTTAATAAAGTTTTCCTTATGATATGCAATAACCATGACAAAGAAAAGGGTCTAGACTACACTCTCTGAGGAAACCAAAGAGTGCATATTAAGTTCCTCCTGTCACCAAGGAAAAAAATAATCTTAGCTTTCTAAAATATGTGGGTGACATTTGATGTGTGTGTACGGATAGACTGCCCTAGGAACTAGAGGATGATTTTGAACAAACACACTTCAGCCCTGCAAGGTGCTGAGTGTTCCTGGTTACACAGCGAAGTCCAATATTTTAAAGGCATTCAAACATTGCACTTCATCCTGTTATAATCATGTAGTTTATGCTAATCTATATTGCAAAGTCTGCTTTTCAAAAATGACCTCAAGCACTTTTATATTTTTTTGAATAATATTATTTAACAATAAGAATATCTAGGTACTTAATTCCCTGTGCTTTCCAGAAAGGACTCAAGAGCAGGTGCAAAGCCGGGCTTGAGAAAAGAAGGAACAGAAGACTTTTCCTAGGTGCTTGGAGGGATGGTGCAGGGTTGGTGCAACCCAGGTTTGTGGGAACCTGAGCCACAGCACTGATGGTGACCCTGAAGGGAAGATCTCACCCTGCAGTATCACAGGGGACAAAGGGGAGAGGGGGGTAGTTTTCTACCAACTTTTTTAGTTGCTTTCTGTCCCATTTGAATTGTCTTTATTTTAAGAAAGTTTGACCGACAATTTTTAGTCTAATGTGACTTTTGAGGTTAAAAGCTCTCTTTCTGGTTCTAAGAGTAGATTTACAGGACTATGGCAGTTGAGAGCTTAGACAGGACTCAGGATCTTGTCATACCTGTGAACATGAGTGGCAACATGAAGAGATGTCCATTTTCCATCTACTCTTTTTGCAGGCTAGAAAGTGTGGTAGTATCTAAGAACTAAACAAAGGGCAAGAGATAGGTCTGTATTTTCTGTCATATTTCATGTATCACGTTACTAAGCCGCGATTGCAGTGGGTCAAGATAAGGACAGTTTAATAAAGTGAAAGCAAAGGACGTGCACACAAAAGCAAAGGAAAACAAATGATGTTATTCTCTACTTGCCATCAACAGGCGATGTCTGGCCCCTTCCTGGCAGGCATGGCT
>VYZV01001421.1:10817-45819 GCA_013401275.1 Pandion haliaetus | reverse complement strand
GCCTCCCCCTGAGGAGGAAAGGAGCAGCAGAGACAACGTGTGGCGAGCTGACCCAAAACCCCATCCTCTGTTCCCCTGTGCCGCTGGGGGGAGGAGGTAGAAAGCATCGTGAATGGAGTTGAGCCGGGAAGGTGGGAGGGGTGGGGGGGGGGAAGGTGTTCTGAGGTTTGGTTTCACTTTCTAATAGCCTTGTTTTGATTTGATTTGTAGTAAATTAAATTGATTTTGTTTCTTCCCCAAGTTGAGCCTGTCTTTTGCCCGTGACCATAAGTGGGGAGTGATCCCTCCCAGTCCTTGTCTCGACCCACGAGCCTGCCTTTGTATTTTCTCCTCATCCCAACGTGGCCAGGGGAGGTGGTGGGGAGTGAGTGAGCGGCTTCGTGGTGCTTTGTTACTGACTGAGCTGAAACCGAAACCACGACAGGTTTTCAGAAGGGCACTGAGGGCCTCTATTCATGCTGATTTTCTGTGTTCTCCTATTGACCCTTGAAGCGATGGAGGAAACCAAAGGCGCTGTAACTTCTTACAGAATCTCCACCATTCAGAAAAGACAGGAATAATGCAAAACCCCAGAACTCTTGTTCTTCCAACCCTGCAAAGTGCTCTGTAAGCACATAATGGCACAAAATAACAGAAGGATTTTGTACACTGCACATTTAAACATCATATGACCACCACTGCTTTGGAGATACTATGGATATACTATGTCTGCAATATTTCTTTTCATTACTCCATGTGGCTATTTTGTACCACTTTTCAGCTAATCACATCAAGAAATTACTGTTTATACTGGTTCCCATGTCAACCTATGGAGGGAGGTCTGATGTAGCTGAGTACATAACATGGCTCATCTGCATTTCTTCTAATGGTGTGGGCCAAATGGTGATCTCAGGCTACAGCACATACTGACAGCCCACCTAATACCCCAGGTTCCTGATAGTCTTACTATCCAGCTATCAACCCACAGATACTGCTGAGGTTTTTTTTTTTACTACTGTGGTTACAGCACTGTAGTCTCACCATTGTTTTTTTGGAGCATCTCCATTCTAAAGATCAACCTCATAGTTTTGCCAGCGGGAATACTCCTTGCTCATTGTTGTGAACAAATATATTCTGTAAAAAGTCCAACAAATTAACAAGTTCCATAATTGTGTCTTCTGACACAAAAAAGGTTACTCAGAACTCATCTTTACTGCATGGCACTTGTCCTTGCTTTCCACCCAGGCACATATAGGGACAAAGCTATGGTTTTCGTAGTGCCTGATTAGTGCTGCCAATTTCCCAGTAATGACTTGGATAACTATACTGTGCTGGCCATTTCAGGGTGCTTTATGAGCTATAGAAATGGAAAACCTTGGCTCTAGGTTTCCAAACCTTGGTTTACATACAGAAGAGACCTTGTGGTAATGTAACTGTTAATAGGTTTGCAGAAAGAAACAGTATAAGAGAACACGAAGCATGGTCTGCTCCAGTGTTCAGTTGTTAGAGGTAGATGGTGCTGTTGACCAAGAAATGGTGCTGCAGAGACTGAGGATCTCCGGCTCCCTGAGACAGACACCCACAGACAATTGTAATAATTATGGCTCTCAGAACTCCTCTGAGATCAGCAAGTAGTATTCTGGGTGGAGACGCTCCCAGAATTTAAAGTAGCTTTATTATGATTTTACAACTAGTAATGTGTGAGTTGTGGTTTTGGAGGTATGTATGAACCACTCAAACCTTTAGTGGGTACAATCCTGACCAGAAAATCTTCTGGGAACAGTCTCTCCCAACATGTTGGTGTGGAAATTTCAGGTTCCCAGACACATCTGGGAGATGCAGAGAAAAAAACACAGCACAAATTGTTACATGGAGGTAATGCTGTTTCTGAGGGGCAGAGTGGCTCTCTACGTAATCATATGTTGTTTTGCAAAAACACTTAGAGGTACTCACCACAGTCCAGGCTTCATTGTACAGTCCTTGGCCAGCAAGATTACTATTGAATATGAGGTTCTGAATAGTGAGGAAAGGGAGACAGCATTTTAAATGTGAAGTCTGACATTCTTAGTGGGAAATTACACTCAGCAGAATAAAACCTATGTCATTACAAAGAGCTCAAAGGAAACCAAAGGCTGTATTTGATAAGCTGCATGGGCAACAAATGCTGTTCCTGGTACATGATTCACAAATTAGTGCAAAAGTCTTGAGATGGTCATAACCATCAGGAAGGTCGTTCACACTAACAGGAATGTGCATTGGGGCAAAGCAGTTTATGATTTCAGGCAACACCCTGCTCTCCCTGTGTTCAACTCACATTGACAGAATTGGATCAGGTACCTGAATAAGAGCACATGTAAGGGACGTGGTCAAAGATATGCAGATGGCTGTGGTGGGAGCTGAACCTAGAAATGCCCTTACCTTTTCATAAAATAATCTACCTTCCTTTTTACATAAGCTCTGTAAGTGCTATTTTTATGGTTTTGATATTGCTGAGCCCAAATGTTGGAGAATGATGAAATATAATAAACATGCTGGTCTCTTTTATTTGTCATTAGATTCTGAACACTTTAGGATTCACTTGGGTAACATTTTTAAGCTTTTCTCTGCAGCTATTGGAGTTAGCAATGCCATTTTGTAAAAACAAGACTGATGTATTCACACAATCACAAGATTCCTGAAACTAAAGCTTTTAGAGCCAGCTGTCACAAAAGCGCTTGGCACAGCCAATGCTGCTGAGGAACGAAGGAGTTCACTGCAGATTTGTGTGAGCTGAATCAATATCAAGGGCATGTAGCTAAGGACTGTGATTTTATTCTTTTGGTTTTTTTGGTTGAATAAGTTGTCTGCAAGATAAATCTGAAACCTCAGAGATTTTTTCCTTTATCTAGCCCTCCTTTAGCATGTCTCAGGTTTTTCAGAACCAGGTTAAAAGTATAACTGATAAAAAGCAAAAGTCTTCATTTGTGGTATAAAAGTCTCTAAAACAAAAATAGTTTTACAATTCTTCCTTCACCTTTCCTCATGTTCCTCATGTTCTTATACTCATTTTTAAGGTGCAGGGGAGAAGAAGCCAGGGAAATTCAATTTGAAATTTGTTTCAAGGCTCTATGAATTTTCCGTCACTAATCTACAGGTTCAATTTTAGGGTTGAAAACTCAACAAGGACATCTGTGGCTTCTAAACCCTAGACAATAGAATTATACCTGTTGGGTTTTTTTGTCTTCTTTGTAGTGATTGTGTATGATATTTCACTAAATATGATCTCGGAAGAGTAGGAACTGAAAAATATTATTATCAGGCAAGAAATTTATCGTCTCAGTAGCCAATTTATGATGGATAAGTGTAATGAAATGAAAAGCAAAGAATAATGGAAAATCTCACTTATGCTTACATTGTCAGTGAAAGAGCTATAAACCAGATTCATGTGATATGGAGCAAATATTTATTCCCAGTTAAAGCCATTTTGATTGACTGTAGTTGATCAGTATTCCTGGTTCAGTGTTATGGTTTGTTTTTCACTTTTTCTTCTTCCAGGTATCTTCTGTTAAGCTGTCTTATTTTTAATCAGCCTGTTATGTGATGACTACTTCACAACACCTAACTGCTTCATTAATCTGAGCAGGCCTTTGTTTTTGCCACTGTTTAAGCCAGGTGGACCTCAGGTGCCATGAGCTGCTGTAGTGTGGTGTTCCCTCCAGCCTTGCCAGAACCAGGAGGCAGAAGAGTAAAGGTGACCTTGCAGTAGCTCAGAACGCTTAACACTCTTTGGAACATCCTAAAGATTTAGTTATAAATTAAGCTTTGGGCTCTTGTTCTCCTGATTTTGGGTCTGTCAGGAATAGTCCAGAGCTAGCAGGAAAACTGCTTTCTTATGAAACCCTGGTCCCCATTATTCATCTCAGATATATGTATTCCAGACCTAACTGATGTCTACTTTGTTCTTACAACCATTTTTTTTTCTACATTTCAATGCATTTTCAAACTCTGATTAGAGATGAAAAGTTAGTCTTTAAGATTGGGTTGATAATAATAACAATCCTAAGATAACCTTTTGAGTTTTTTCTTTTTTTATATAAAATCAGTAAACCCGATGGTATTTTACTGGTAAATAGCTTATTCTGTTGAAATCTTGAGGATATTTAAGAATTATTAGTATCAAATCTCCTCTTACAGAGGACCAGCACAGAGCTTTTCTTATTTCTAGAGATATTAACTAACAGTTACGTCGTCTGTTGGCCTCACTACCCTTTGGGAAGAAGTTTTTGCTCTCCTGTTGTTTCAAATCTTAAGATATATGATCATGGTCCAGTAGCACATTGTACAAACCTAGGACAGAAATGTTCGTAGAATCATCATAGAATCACAGAATGGTTTGGGTTGGAAGGGACCTTAAGGATCATCTAGTCTAACACACCTGGCATGGGCAGGGATACCTTCCACTAGACCAGGTTGCTCAAAGCCCCATCCAACCTTGCCTTGAACACTTCCAATGATGGGGCATGCACTACTAATGTTATCCCCATTCAAGGGGACAAGCTGCCTGTGCTGGGGCCAGCTATGATATGGTGCAGCCACCATGGCCTTAGACCAGACCGCTGTGATGAGGCTGGTGGGACAAAGCTGGGACAAGTGGTGGGGTTTCTCCACCTCTGCTCAAGGCTTGACTTCAGCTCAGGTCCTCAACCTTGGTCCCTGCCTGAGCTATGCTGCAGCTATGTCTGTGCGGGCCATACACCACCCTGATCCCAATGTGATCCTAGCTTCATAGCTGGACCTTGGACCTGCCTCATCCTTAAGGACTTGCTCAGCAAGCTGGGCTCTCGGCTTGACACTTGCCACTCTGCTCCCTGACTTGTGTGACCAGCGGAGAGTGTTTTGCTGCTTATTAAATTATTTGTATTGCTGAAAAAGCTGTGTTAATCATTTAAACCACATCAGAAATAGTATCTCAATGTTAGTCTGAGGTAAGGCCTAAAAGCTGCCCCTTCATCTTCACTGGGAAGTGTGTGACAAGCTCAGACATGAGCTAAAGGCAACTGAAGATGCTAATAGATGACCTGCTGTTAACGCTGTTAACAGTGTCAGTCAATTTAGTGCAGATCTTGTATAATATTTTCAGTTAAGAGTACTTCATGTTGAAAACTGCCATGAGTCTCAATGATGCCTGGAAAAATAGTAATGATTCTGCATGTGCTTTCAAGCAGAGTTAATTCTTCAAAAGAGAAACATTTTGGCTCTGATGGTGCCACCTTGATCCTGGGATTAACAGTGAAAACAACACAAGTTTTTATTTTGACATTTAGTCCAAAGAAGCACAAAAACACAATTCAGTGATCACTTGACAATAAACATTTCAGAGAAGATTCAGGAAGATATCACTGATTTTTAAGAATATGCAATTCTAATTTTTTTCAAAATCTGAATGTGGGAAGTCGATTTTAAAAAGGCTAATACCTTTCATTGACAACCTATTTCAGAAAAAAAAAAAATAAATCTGTCACTTCATTATAAAGACTATAGAGGGGTGGTTCAAAACTGTATTTCTACCAGAGCCTAACAAAGGCTATTCATCATATAAGTACCCCAGGTTGCAAAGCTCCCATTTCACAAAGCAATATATAATTAATACAACCTTAAGGATGTGTGCTATAAATCCTGACAGGACACACTGGAGGGAAAAAAACTACCCAGAAAATTAAAAAGGGAAATATTCCTTCCTCTTCCCTCTTGTCCCCCTCTTATCCCCATGCCTGCATACAACCTTTCACATCTTAATTGATTTGTTTGCCAGCAAACATCACCTGGATGACTTACTTTTAAAAGGACTTTAAAGCTTGGAAAGTACTTAAACAGAGAACAGCTAGATTCATAGCTGGCATAACTCTGCACGGCTCTGCTAAAGCCAGTGGATTTATAATGACTTGAATACTTAGGAACCAGGTTTAAAATATGCAGCTACAGAACTGTAATGCTTCCTACTCAGTAAAAGTTTTCCTTTGGGTAAATCTCATACTAGAAGATAAAACACCTCTTCCCTTTCACCAAGAAAAAATGGTGAATCATTAATACTGGACCTGTCAGTGATGTTACATGTCTCCTGTATATGGACGGTGTGGGTTAGGAAGATCTTTCTGAGCACCAGTGTGGGAGACAGCTCTGTGCAAGGAACAGCGGTTTCTATGGATATCTTTCTACCTTACCTTCTTATGTCTGCAGTGCAGCTCCATAGCTCCTGCCTTGTCTAAAGAGACAGTTTGTTCCTATTTGTTGATGAAACAGAGGATCTGGTCCTGGGGAGATGGAAACAAGTAGCTGAATTTTAACAGGAGTCTGTGCATCAGTCTTCGCTGTGGATACTCTGCAAACAAAACCCCAAACCCTATTTTGCTGGAATCTTTTGAATAGGTGAATGCTTATATGGGGAATCATACCTCTCAGACAGGATGGTCAATTGCTTTCCAGGTGGTGACAGAATTGGTCATGAAGGTCCTTGTAATGGTGTCTCCAAGAGGATCCAGTTAGACTCCCCAAACTTGCCTTGTGGTCCTATGTGACCACTGCAGTGAACACAGGATCTGTTGTTATTTGTTACCTTAAACTAGGCACAGAGCACCCCCTACCTGCTGTAGCTATATAAAAAAAGGACTGGTCTGTGTGATTGTTCACTCCTGACTCTGCAGGAACAGCTTTTACTGGCCAATTACAAGTATCTTATCTGAGTACAGTTTGGTCGATTCTGCAGCAGCTGCTGCCTGGGGTTGATGCTGGGACTGCAGAGTCTCCACCTATGATACTAATCAAGACATTTAAGCATCAATTGGTCTACACACAACAGGAGCTGCCTGGGGGAATCTCCAGAACAGTCCAAAAATCCCCTCCTGGAGAGTTCCTTTGACACTTAGTCAAATGCTTCCCTGTGAATCTGGCTAAGAGTTTAGTCAATCACCTCATCTCAGTGCAGTCCATTGATTCAAATTTGTCTCATCTCAGGCTGTCTCATCTATGCACAGACAGGATGTGGAAATCCTTGCCTGCCCAGGGAATTAATGGACAAGTGTGCTGGGAGTGCACAAAGGCACAGCCGTGATACCCAGCTACACTGCAACTGTAATTCTCATTTTCTCCTTATGACTTATATCCCATAAATTTTTTGGTGCAGACTGGGAGACGTCCTGTCCCTCAGTTGTCCTGTGGCTCATTGCAACCCCCAGAAAAAAGGACACTTCAATCTTTACCTTGATATCCCAGCCACAAGCTGAGATGACTGAACTGAGAACCTGGCCCAAACTGTGCAGCTAGAGGAAGCATCACATCTATAACACTGTCTTCCCTAAGAGTAAGGGACTTGAGGAAGTCTACTTGCTGCCTTGCAATGGACTTTAACCTCATTGCTGGCTTTCAGCAGTGGAGCAAACTCAGAGGAGCATTTAGATCTGGAGCAACTGAGATGTTCAGGGTCATTTCAGTGTCAACCCAATGCTCTTTCATGAGACTGTTTTGCGTAAAGAGGTATCACAGAGGCCTTTGTACCAAAGGAAAAAAAAAACAACCCAAAAAACCAAACCAACCCTAAGCCTTTTAAGAAACTTAAAATACAATAAGTGTGCAAAATACAAGCAACGTATGTTAGAAGCAAAACTCAGTTATGCATCACCAGTAGTCCCTCTGCTCATGCTGCTTATCAGTCCTTCCAAGATAGATGGCCAACAGCATCATTTGAGAATTTCAGGTAATACTCAGAATTCCTTTGAACATAGTGTTCCATTAGCTGCAAATTAATTGGATCTGTAGGTCAGTGTGAAGTGGATTACCACAGTTGAGGAAAGTGGTGAGCATGCTGCTTATTTTCAGTACATTAGTAAACCTCTTCTGGAAACAATATAATTGGAATATTTCAACATATGATGCATCCTATAAGTCTTAGTATTTCAATAGTAGACTGTGCCTCCAGTATCGATGAATGGATGTTTGCAACAATTATGAATTGGTTTTCATTGTCCCAGCCAGCTAGTGTAAATATTCTTATTTTACTTTAGAGTGAGTAGACTGGCTTCCAGCATTTGCTTGATGGCATTTCAGAAGTCAGGTGTTTGTATTTTAATAAAGGCTCTGAGCTCAGCATCACAAAGATGGATTTAAATAAAGGGGGAGAATGAAAGTATGCTCTGAAAGGATTAGTAGGGCATAGCTAAGGCTCCTGATTTTTTTAGCTTAATTTTAAGCAAGAAATGCTCAAAATCTACTGAACTTCTGAGCTTTCCTAAGATTTTTTGTAGCTCTCCATCTACATATTTACTACTTTCCCCTTGCTTTCTGTTTAGGGCTTCTTTTTGGTTTTTAGCAATTACCATGAATTTATATTAACAAGTCCCTAATTCCTGTCATTTCCACTCTTAATATCATCTCTTTCTGTTGTCTTCTTTTCAGTTAGATCCTTGCCATCAGCTTCCTTCCTCCTTTCCTTTTATTTCATTTATTCTTTGTTGAAAGAGAATATTACTAGTTTACCACAATGAACTCCAAATACTGAAGAACTCCAAATAAATCCCAATTGTTCAGCCCGACTCAATGTAGTATAGTAGCATTTTAGACTGTCAAGTTGCATCCACATACTCTGTGAGTGAGTGTTTTAATCACAGATTTGGCCATCCTACTAATTAATTTTCCTAGATGTGAGATCAGGAATGTGGCCTTAAGCAGCTAATTAGAGATATCTAGGATTGAAAACATGCATTTTACTCATATTTTCTTTCTTATTTCTCAGTCCTGGTTGATCTACTCATTTTAAGGAAAGGAATGCATGCAGCCTGAAAGCAGCATCAGTAACAATGTTTGCACTGAAAGACTCAAGGCCAGGACGAAGATAAGTGTACTTTTCATAGTGTGAACCAATTAGTGGACAAAAGGTCATGAAGGATGTATCTTTGTGAAGAACTAATGCACAGTTAACAAGGCATCTTACTTCCTCGTGTTTTCCTGAAACATCAGCTGTTCCATTGCTACTGGATCAGTGGCATGGATTGATTCAGCTTAGTGTTTCAGCTCGGAAGTTTATAAGTTTGCAGAATTTCATAGACTTCCACGATGCCCAGCAAGAAATGGGGATTCTTGCCATTTCTATGAATTTGCTGCTTCCCCATTGATTGAATGTGTGTAATCATAATTTTCCGATATGCAAAAATTAAGAACAAATGCAGCTTAGTGCCTACACTCTGCAACATATAATGCTGGTTTTATGCATTGTATTTTCTTTACTGAGGACCTTCTTGCTGAGCAAATTTGACAAATGAAAACACTTGCTGAGGTTTTATTTCTATGGCAATTTTCTATGTTTTCTTCCACTAGCAATATCATATTTTGTTTTTGAAGGGAAGACCTATTGTTCATCCTAGTTATTTGCCTCTTAGAGCTGAAGTAAAAATAACAGATATTGAGGACAGTTTAAAATGGAACCAGGTGGAAAAGAGCAGCTCTTAAAAAAAAAAAAAAAAAAGATTAGAGAAGAGAAAATATTACACACTTGCTTGTGGAAAACTACTGCAAGTTATTCCAGAAGACAAATGATGATTTAACTTGTTGGGATATTTGGCTCTTTTTATCTTGATGGACATCTTAAAAAGTTAAAACACACAATTTTAAGAATTCCATTTATTTGCATTACTCTGGTAAGTACAAAGTCCAGGTTTTCTGTTGTGCTGGAAATACACAACAGAAGGCATCTTTTTTTCCTGGGCATATTAGGCAGATAAAGAGATGGGATATATTGGAAAAACTTGGGTAACAACCTGTGTTTTTCAAGCTCCCTCTCTAGAAGATCAATCAGCCTCCAACTGTCTTTTTGTACCAGTCTTTAGGAAACAGTTGATTCACACGTGGCCCTTGGGAGATGGGTGAGCAGTACCAACAGGAACTGGATTCAGTCTGTCCTGGGGTACTTTTGTAAAGTGAAATAGCTGTGGCTTGTAGCTGAAGTTTTGAATATGAGACATCATTGTTCTGGCCTCACTGCTGGCACCTGCTTGGGAGGGGGCGCAACCAGTAATATCTCATTTATTCCTTCTGGAAAAAATAGTCATCAAACATAACTGTACATAGAATTGCCCACAATAAAGTGAGTAAAATGCAGTCACTGCATTTGCAAGATGACCAACACTACTTGCAGTAATTGTTGAGATAGGTGTGGCCCAGAAATACTAGTCATAAAGTAGCTTTCATTCATGTAAATGGCATTTAGGCATCAAATGAAACTGAGGGTGTGTATACAACATAGTCTCATGGTATGTATTATCGTAAAGGTCTAAACCAATTTGCTTTATAATTAGCTAGCCCAGAGCTCACCACAGGCTGCAAAAGTTTCCTGAAACCTTGGGCAACCCACATTCAGCTGCCTGCAGCTGTGCATCTGCACCAAGGTCTCCCTTGTTTGGGTTTTCCAGCCCAGGGCTGGAGACCCCAGTGCTCTTGCACCCTTGTGCTCCAACAGAGGCATTCAGGTGCCATCTCCTCTGCCTGGGCAATGCAAAACAGGCTTGAGATGTGGTCTGGCCTTGCTGGAATCTCCAGAAGGTAGTTTGCACAACTCGTGCCTTTTCAGGAATGCACAAAGCAACAAATTGAGTTTAGGTTTTAGAAAGAGAACGAAGACAAATAGAAACAAAGCTGTTCAACTCAGCACATAGCTCTATGCCATGCATGGAAGTGAACTGGAAATAATCTCTTTCTCTGCAAGTCCTGCAGGTAGGGGGCCTTCAAATGCTTATCACAGAACAGGAAGATAGTAGCTATAGGTAGATAAATGAGACAGACATATTTATACAAAAACCAAATAACCTGAAAACCTTGATAACCACACTACGCTAAAGGGAACTACTTGGCCATTATTTATTTTTTTGTCAGAAGCTGAAGAACTGTTAGATTTTGGTGAGAAGGAGATACACCCCCTTACACCCTGCACTTACACTTACAGCATCAACTGATGGTGTAATCATGAAATGTGCATGAAAATCATAGTCCAAACATGCAGTTATGATGAGGACTCAAAAAGGGGAGTATACTTCCTTAGGTTATTAAAACAGCTGTCCTGAGCCCAGGAGACAAATCATATAACCGCTCCTCCATGCAAGATCCTCCCTTGGCAGCCCCGCTAACTTCAGGACAGAGACAGTATTAGACAGGAGTAGCAAGAAGTTTGTAATCCCTAAGACCTGAAAGTCCTGTTGTAATGCAACTGGTTTTGGTATCAGAATAGTATGAAATACAAAAATACATTTTAGAGACAGCGACAAATTTTCTTGTACCTGCTGTCAATGCTGATTTTTTTTTTTGAAGACCAAACTGTCTGCTGGAAAAACTCGTCTTACTGGATCTTCCCTTTTTTTTTTTTTTTTTTTTTTAAAGTAATAGAAATGGTCAAACCTGAAAATTTCCGTCACTCTCTAATATTCAATAAATTAAAAAATTCATTTAGAATGTACCTTTTTATTACAAAATTTTAGTTTATTCTAACATCATTTACAGAAAATATAAAGATAAGTTTTAAAATAATATATTTGATCATTTTACTAGTATAAAACAAAATTTATTTGAAATTTTAGATTTTAATGCAATGAAGAAATCATTTCAGTAACCTCAGATACTCACTCAGACTCTGAAACATGATTTAAGCTGTGCTACAATGCAATGTCATCTTTAATTGTCACTCTATAACACTCTGTTAAGAAAAGTGTGATTGATGTCCTTTTAATGTTTCTTAATTTTTTCTTAAAAATAAAATAGGTTTATTGATATTCACTGTGGCCCAAGTTCTTCCATTAGGTATGTCTGGAGCTATTCAAATATTTCAGATGTAGCCATAATTGTTTTACATTCCCTTTTATTTAACCTTATTAAGCAACTTTAAAGCCATGGGACCTGACCTGGTATTACTGAATTAAGATTATCTTTTGATCTACAGAAAAAGTAGCATTTAGTTAAAGACAATTGAAAGACAAAGTATTTCCATATTTCTGCATTTCATGCTTTAATGTTTGAAATTCCATTCATATATTATTGTCAGTGTTTGTACCTTTTCTGTGTTTTAAAACAATTTAAGAAGAAAGTCTAATTAAAGAAAAAAGCTGTTGCTGATAGGAAATAGGAAAGAAAGGAAAAGGACAAATATTCTGCACTGCTAATAAAAGAATAATGCATAAGTCAAAGTAGGGGGGGTTTCTTTCCCTGAACAGTTTTTCAAAATGTCTGTATTCTCAGAAGTTTTTCATTTGTGTCTTTGAACCTGTAGTCACACAATCAGATCAACTTTTTTCCCAGAAATTATGTATTCTAAAATGGCTCTTGAATATGTAAAACAACAAATTAGCAGATTGCAGTCTCTATGTTAATTCTGGCTGACATTTTTTAAAAAAGCCAGAGGGTAGATAGTGTATCTTTCCACAGAGCTACTGGGAATATAATTTTGCACCTTAAATTCCATACGGGGACATGTTTTGATGCTGTTATGCAAGAGAAATTGAGCCAAGGCTGTTTTGTCTGGCTGCATGTAAAGACAACAGAAAATGGCTAGACTGTTTTAACTTTATTCAGCTACCAAAAAAGATACTTTTTTGTCATTTTATATGTTGCTTTATGTACCTCTGAGATAACCTTCACTGACCGTCTAACAGCTGTTCCTTCCCTCTCCAGAGGGATTTCAGGCATTGACGTAGCTCTTTTCCTGCAGATTCCATTTTGGGGAATGCCGCCCATGGCACGACAGCACCACAGGCAATGGCTTTGCTGCTGTAGCAGACAATAGTCTAAGGCTGGATTTATTATTCTTCTTTTGTTCCCATTACTCATAATGAAATAGATTACTATTTAAGCAAAATCATCTTTCAAAGTTTTTTTCAGTAGACTTTTCTTTGAATTTGAAAGTACTTCATAAGAAGCAAAACAAAGACAGTCTCATTAGGATCTGTGAAATTGGCACATATGGGGAGATTTAACACCTTTCGAAGTATTGCTTATGATAGTGATATGTATTAACCAATTGTCTCTTACTGTGGTGTGAACAATGAGATGAGTCTGGAGTCATAGCAGGGAAGGATGTTAAAAGCTGTGGTAATATCTGTTGATAAATTTGCAAGAGTTGCAGTTGGCTGTAATGCTGCCCTCACCCATATGCTTCACAGCAAATTAATGTGATGAGTGACTCTCCCTCACGCTCCCCTGTCAAAAAAAATCTGAGTGCTTGGTTTGAAAAACACGACTATATTTGAATTTTCCATTGTACCTTACCAGATTGCCATGATGTACAAACTTACATAGTACCAAATTTTCTACAAGTTATAAAGGTTGAGCTCATGTTAGAAAATCATCTTCCACAGATTATCAAGGTTATTTCCAAACTTAAAAAAAACCCAAAAAAACCCCCTCCAGCTCGGTGACTAATGCTTCTATTAGCCAAATACACAAACCAAGGTATGTCCTAAGTTGTGTGCTTTGCTGAAATTCGAAAAGTGATGTCTCTCCTGAGGCCAGTACAATTCATATAGCACTTTAACCTGTGATTAATTACAAAGGGAGCGGAAGTTTTGCTCCTTCCCACTTTTACTTTCATCAAAACCGAAAATCCTAAAGTAAATCTCTGCTAGGCAGTAAGAGACCAAAGTGACTTGCTAGGCTGATTAAAAATCAGCCATCCTGCCGAGTCTTGAAACTACACCAGGTGAAACAGGGATCTCTGGAACAGAAACATCTACCAGAGAACAATGCTGTAGAAAGTAACTTTTCTGAGGGGAGAAATGACACTGAAAAAGCAAAAGAAGGCTTCTGCACAAGTGCAAATCTCATCAGTGGGAGACCAGGTAGAACTTTTTGATGTGGGGGTAGTGTTTTCTATTGAACATTATGAGCTTCTGATGTGTTCTGGGGGTGGAGAGAAAGGAATGACAGTAACACCATTGAAACACCATGTTTAGTTAATCCACTGCAGAGTGAATCACAAGTTAATGAGTTTTGCCATGCTAGAAAAGGCTCTTGACTGATGCTATTTGATGTGCAAAACCTTCTTGCTGAAGGTGAATCATCTGTGAGCAGGGAGTTGCTCACTAGCAGCCTAAAAGTAAATTTTCCATGGCAAAACCCAACAATGTTATTTGAAATAGATTTCTGCATCAAGTAGTATTCTTCTATTTTTATGTTTATTTTTAGTCCAGATGCCCTCACAAAGTTTCAAGGTTATGAGAATAAGGTGAGATGAAAGGATGCGGTAGGGAGGGGAAGAGCAAGGCTTCATTCTGGATTTTTGTTTGTCTTGAGCCACTTCTGTTCTTTGTCAGCCTATTTCATCCAGATGGTATGTCAGACTTGCATGGTGGAATAGTTATCTACAGTTCAGGAAAAGTTGTTCCTTGCCTTGGTTTTGCTGTGGCTGTAGCTCAAGAACAGAAGTGAAAGGAAACAGGAACACAAGACCTATCTTGTGAATTGAGTAGTGGGCAGGTCCCAATGTGCTGACTGAAAAGGAAAATATGGGAGTAGTTTGCCTGGCAAGTGGTGTACACAGCTGAGTTCCTCTTGGAAGAGCTGTGAAAAGCAATCAAGAATACATCTGGGAGCCCCAACTCCTTTAAGTATGTCTCACCCAACATAGCATTTCTTTGCAAAGGATTAAGGTCACCGAGAGCACACAAAATAATAGAAAACAACTACTTCCCCATGCCCAGTTTCCTCCCCTCACAGATTCTAATAACTTCATTACTCTCAGCAAGCGGTGGGAGTGGAGAACTATAGAAGCTGAGGCTTTGGGGCTTGTTACCATCATTAGATCATGGTGGCACTGCCCCAGATGTCCCTCTGTCCCATGGTCCTGCACATGCCTTAGGGCACAGGTGGGCACTTAACCAAAAGTGTAGTGCTCGCTCCTTTCAGCAATATTCAGGGAGCTAAAAAAGGAGATGAGAGAACTCATATAAGCAAAATAAATAATAAAAACAAGTAAGTAAATGGTTCTGCATTTTAGTTTTTGGAACTGCAAGAGGAGAGCAGCAGCTGGGGCTGAGCAGGGGAGGGGAAGAGTTGTAATCAACATGCTCATTTTTCAGTAAGCCCCAGATGCAGATCAAGAAATGCAAAGTTTGTGCTGACTAGGAGACAGTGCTGACTAGGACTCAGTTCTCATCCATCAGAGAGTAAATTAAAAAATAATTATGAAGAATAGCAATTTATCTGAAAGTGTTCAATGCCTTGCATATTTTTTCCATAGCTATTTTCTTTCTGTAGATGAAATGGAATGGCCTGGGATTTGGTCTGGGAATATTTCATGCACTGTTGTTCCTCCAACAGCCCTACCCTGCCCAAAGAGCATGTTCCCTCCAACTTACAAGCATGACCTGCTCTGGAATTGGCATTTTCCAGGTGGTGTGGCTTAGGAGAAGAAGTGGTTGAGAAGGATAGGATAAGCAAACTCCTAAGGGTGGAATTCCCAGGCAAGGAAACTGAGAAACAGCAAAGACTGCTTTTGCTCATTTGGTGTTTCCAAGGATTGAGGGAATTCAGTTTTGGGGGAACAGATATGAGCAATATTTGCACATGTAAGCAAATATTGAACAAATCTGAACAAGTTTCTCAGACTTCTCCTAGTATTATCCATGCCTCAAGCAGCCCCAGTGCTGAATCATGGGTTCATTTCAGTGTAAGGACAAACATGAAGTCAGTAAAAAAATCTTTGCCTTTGGTGTCAAGTACTTTGATCAACCTCATTTTAAATCTAGATGTCTTCCCTATGTGATATGTTCTCTGTTTCACCTAACTAATAACTGAGTTAGGTAATGTTGATAGCCCTATAAAGAGTGTGGATTTAAGGAGAGATTGCACGTTCTTGGCTTCTTAACATGTTCTTATTTTATATTTCCATTGCACCATTCATTACAACATAGGCTGCTCTTCAGTGTATCATGGGAATGCAGAGAAAATATGAATAGCTTGGCTCATATATTTAAAAGCATATAGAAAGCACTGGCTCATTCTGTGTATGTTCCCGGTTCCTCTTTTAAATTATTCTCAGTAAAAAGCATGTATTTACATTCAGATCAGAACTATTCACAAGAGGCATGCAGCTGTGGAATGTGTTACATATTGTAATTATAAAGATATATTTGTTCCTTTTTCCCTGTGAATAGATTCTTGTATTGATTTGTTCCTACTTCTGCACACCTACACTGAGGCAATGGGGAGAAGGCTGATTTTATGTGAAACGACTTTAATTGCCTTATCTCTGGGGAAGAAATACAGTCATTGAAAACCTCAGTTACAATTTTGTAACCATTTTTCCAAACAGACTTAAACTAATGATCCAAACCACTTCTCTTTTTAATTAAGACTATGGTTATAGATGGTTATTGGGATGCTTGGAAGGTTTGGGGAAAAAAGAAAGCGTAGAAAGTTCAATGAAAAAAATGTAATGTTGAGCACGCATTTTATAAATCGAATGAAAGCTATAGCTTCTGTAAATTGTTTTGAGAAAAAGATACCCAGCAGATTCAAAGCCATCTAATAAGTGAAAAATTGGACAAAAGCTGTTTTACTTTTAATCCTACAAAAAAGAGCCAACAGAGTCAAAAGACCAAAAAAGAACCAACTCAAATATCAGACCCCACAAAGAGATCATTGTGGAACATTGTGACCTTCAGGCTTGGCTCTTGTTTTCCTGAACATAAATGGAGACAAAATCCAACAGAGTAAGTAGATAAGGCCAGTAAGGCAACCACAAAGTGCGTAAATTGAGGATTAGCTACATGAGCAAGAACTATTTGTAGGCTTTGAATTTTTTTTTACCTCTAGCACCTCCCTTTGAGGTAATGTCCCAACAATCGCTTATAGGTTGGCATGCTTTGGAGGTGCTGTTTTGAAAAGCAGTAATGAATGTTAAGAACTATTATGCACTCTGTTGGCTATTTTTATGGAGCTGTGGTTTTTTTAGTACTGAAATATGAGGGTCTCCAAGATTGCTGCAGTAATATGGATACTGTTACTACAAAGTTCTTAGTTGTTAAGAGAACCGCATTTCAGTTTGTTTTAAG
Organism: Pandion haliaetus; assembly: GCA_013401275.1. Lineage (NCBI taxonomy): Eukaryota > Metazoa > Chordata > Aves > Accipitriformes > Pandionidae > Pandion > Pandion haliaetus. Next base: position 28,780 of record VYZV01001421.1, on the reverse strand, counting down.
GATAGTTAGAATATGCCTGTTTTTAAAAAAATAGAGGGAAGGAAAAACAAACCCTGTCTTGGACCTGACATACTGACCTCTGAAGATTTGAATCCTCTACAGACATCCTCCAGTGATATTGAGTGGGGAGAGCTGTACAGAAATGCTGACAGAGACTATTGCATCAGATAAATAGATCATTTTTCTTGGCAGAATAACAACATTTTTCCTTCTTTGATATGGGGCAAATGGAATTGCTGGGCTGTGTTCTCAGTTCAGATTAGATACATATTTTGAGCCCAAAGCTCCTCTCTATCAGAAGTTAATATTAAAACCCACAAAAGCCTCTCTGCTTTAAGTACTGCTACTACTGCTATTAATGTGTGTGTGTCTATCTGACAGTATAGCATGAATGGCTTTTGCTTTTTATCCACAAAGGAATGTATTCAGCTCTTTTACAGGAATGGAATGAAATGCTTTGATTCACAATGTTTGTTCTTCTGTGGTTGCAGATGAATACAGCATATTCATTTCTCAAATGAACGTGCAACGGTTCTCTCTCATACCCCCAAGAGGAACATGTTATGGTGGTCTCTCATCTCAGCATCTACCCAAGCTGGGTATTCTTCCTTTCTCCATCTTGGGCTTTCTGGGACTTTTTTTTTCTCCTATTTTTTGCAATTATCATAGGCACCTTTTAGCTCAGATGGTATAGTCTTGCATGAAAACTAGATTTTAATTAATCTCTTGCAAAAATTTCTGCCTGGTGTGGGTGATGTCACGTTTCCATTATCTAACCCTTAGTAACTGATTATAGCCTAATTGAATGTACTAGAGGAAAAACGACAGGATGTCAGGATATAAAGTTCATTAAGGAAAATCAATTTGCAAGGCTTTAAATTGCATTAAGGGCTACCCTTTAAATCATCTAATGTATTTCTTCCTGCTTTGGGAAGGTAAACAGGCACATTGTGGAGAAATATGTGAAGAAGAAGTGGTAGATTTTGTGGGTAAATTTTTTGTGGGTAAATTAAATTGCAAATGATTGAAGATCAGACAACAATTCCATTATCAATGACAAGCTGCCAAGGTACTCAAAGCAATACTTTGCCAAGTGCCTTGTATTTTCCATCTCTTTGTCATTTAAAAATAAATAAATCTAGCTTGTAAGTTGGACCAAGAAGTATCTCATTTTATTAAAAAAGCCAATAGAGAAGGGTTAATGAATACCAACTCTGTTACTTACTCTCCAGGATGGATTTGGCACCTCTTTACATGCCAGACCGGATGTTTTCATCTTTTTCAAGTCTATAAACAGTAGAAGCTGCTTATAGTCATATTCTTGGCATCATCATCAGCTGGATGTATTTCAATTAGTGTCTTTTGTGCTATTAAGTCAATACAGTACCTCTGTGAATAGTTTAATAAAAGCAGTCACTGGGAGACAACCTTACCTTGGTAGTTAACTCTTGACAGTTATTTAAGGACGTAGTGACACGCTGGTGACAGTTGATGTCTCATGAAACCGGTGTGTTTCTGGTGGGGTCTCGGGGCTAGCTGCATCTGCTTGTGGCCTCCTGGGTGCCCAAGGGAGACAATTGTGGAGCAATTCTGGAGAGGGAAGGTAAGGATGATAGCTGGATTCTGAGGCCTGGACCAGTCTATGCTACCTTGCAATATATCAGTGTGGTCTGACTGGTATTGGGATATCTCTTGCTCTCCACATGACCTCTGAGCTTTAGTACCAGGCAACAATGTTTTTGTTCAAAACCTACAATAAAGTGATAGAAAAAACCCATGATATTAAAAGCTAAATTAAACAAAATTCAATTCTGAAACAGAGGCTTTTCTCTCTAGCATCTTGGTTTCTTCTTGGTGCTGTTTTGGTCTAGATTTTGGAAACATAGCATGTGTTGGTCCATCTATATCTCTTCTCCCCTGGCCTTTGGCATTCACACATTCCCAGCACTGCAGTGGGAGACAGAGGCCCCACTTCTGACCGGGACTCCCCTCTGGGGTCAGGGCAGTACGAATGGGCAGCAAGCCCTGTTGCGTGACTTCAGCTGCTTTACATGGTACATGACAGTGTTTGATGAAAGGGTATGTCCCAAGCATAAATCCAGTACCATGGACATATTCTACACCTGCATTCCTTTGTCCAAGATCCAATTGCTTACCAGAGCTTGCCATGGTCTTCCCGTGCATCAGTGGGGATGATGGATCCAGATGTCTCAGTATGCAAAAGCAGACCCACAGTCTCTTGTTTACAGTGATTTTCAGGAGAGATAATTAATTGGGACTTCAAAGGAAGAAGATGGCATGTTTAGCATAAGTTTTAAGACACATTTTGTCACCTTCCCAGAAGTTGTTTAAAGAGTGGAGAATTGGTACAGTACGTCTTTCTCTTTGAGATATTTTATACAGAGTTTTTAATTACATGGGAGATCTCTTAAATGTAATTTTGTATGATGGCATCTGGTACAAACTGGATGCCTCACTTTGATCTCCCATGGAATAGAGGTTGACAGTAATCTTCAAATGAAGAGTAACATCATTAGAAAAACAGAGATGAAATTAACATATTGGAGCATAGCTTTTCTTGTAATCATCACCATATTAAATATGGAGGGGAGTACTCTGAAAATCAAGTTTGCATTTTGAACAGCTTTAGTGGGGCTGAGGTGCCCTCATTAGCTATTTTGTATTAAATTTGATAACAAAACTATGCTGACAAGCACTGGAAAAGCTTTTTTTAATCCTGTTTTTAATCATTTTAGATCACCTACTAAAAATCTTGTAATATTTTAATGGGTGTCTCATTCATAGTAAAAAAAGGTGAACAAATTGAATATAGAAAATAAAAATGCAGTCTTAGCCTTTTGCTCCTTGTAATGATACCAGAATGAAAATCATGGTGCATCTGTGTTTTACTTGACTTTCAATTTGCAACCTTATTTTTGCATATTTGATATGATTGAAAAAGTATGTTGCGTATTTTTGCAATGAATTTGCATTTCAGGTACAAAACTTTGGCCAGTTTTCTTCTAAATTCCATGTGACAGTAAGTCCCTTTAAGTTTTTTCATAGGATTTTAGAACATTCCCAGTGTCTTCTGTGGGTGTAAATAAGATGCATCAAAATATACAGATGCTCACTTTTATGTGTTATCTTCCCACAGATGAACTCACAGTGAACATTTTCATTCTGAATATGTCCATTTTGGTTTTTTTTTTAACAGATACATATTTGGGAATGCTAAAGAGGGAGGAGGTAATTTTTTGTAAATCCTTGCATTTATTATGAAAACATCTAAATATTCCTACAAACATTCATTGAAATCTTTTTTCATTGAAGACTTTTATTCCTAAGGAATATAATATATATTTTGTGTGCCAAAAGCATCAGGTTAATTTTGTCCTTATGGTATTTCCAGGTGAGTCATTAAAGTCTTTTTTTCAGGAGACAGGTGCTGCTGGAGGGTTTCTGTGTTTTCCTGGCACTGACTTCACCCCATTGTTGTTTCAGTGAGGAGGGATCCAGACAGAAGAGAAAGGCCAATGTCTTCACATTGATAGCTGTTCTATCAGACGGATGGAGGTGGACTTTAAATATGCTTATTGTACTGAATTATAATTTTTTACCGTTCTTTAATTGAAAATGTAGATTTGCTACAGCATGCTGCACCAAAAATCCAGTCTAATTTGGGGTAATGCTCTTTGTTCAACAGGGACTACTAGAGAGAAAAATACTGTTTTTGCAGGTTGGGGTTCAGATACTTTGTCAAAGAAGCATGTTGAAGAATAATAACTACCAACACTAGGCTCAGGCCTCATCAGTGCAGTCTGGATCTAGCCTGAATCCCGATGAAGATGTCAGTGTGCTTTCAATAATGCCTTTAGTAAGCTGGCACTTACATATTCTCCATCCTTTACATGCCTCCTCTCACCCCAATGCAGTAGTCCCCAGTCTGTGCCACGTACTGGGGACATGGCTATTACATCTTCCCTCTGTGTTTTAATGGCTCTCTATGCTCGAGCTGACTGTGTTTGCATCTGGACAACAGAGCAAAGCAGAAGAGGGACTCGGCGATACATGGTTTCCAAAAAGCACCTCTGTGTCACTCTTTGCTATGGCGATGCCTTCTTTTGGGTTGACATAGGTGGGTTCTGGATGTGGGGGAAGACAAATACTATTATTATTTTCATGTAAGCTCAAATCAGTAGGTACTGCACTGCCATTAGGAAACAGCATATACTTGTGTCCCTGTACCTTGAACGGGCTTGTGAGCCAGGAGGGTACCTGATAATTCAAATGCACATTGGCACTGATGGTATCTTTGTTTCTTTATGCATAGCATAGCAGAATCTCTGTCACTGGAGGCAACTATAAAAATATATAACCAGGCAGCCTAAGTTTCTCATTTTTGTAAGAGGCGGGGACATATCTGGAAAATAATCTTAGCAAAAGAATAATAATTATGGTTGACCTGCTAGTTGCAAATGAGAAATTTTGTCATGCAGTGATTATTTCTTGCTTAGCATGACAAAAAGCTAGACAAATATAGAGCAAAGCTGTAGCAGAAAAACAGAGAAAGTGGTAAGAAATGAGTGGGAAACCAGATCTTTGTTAGATTTGGGACAGTGAGTGCCATGATAAGAAAGTCCATTGTGTATTTTCTATCAGGCTGAAAATCTACTGCAATTTAGGCAATGAGAAGCTTATGTGCTGTTGTGCTAGTACTGCTGTAGTTATGCTGCTCATGGATGGCAGAGAGAGGGAAGCAATCTGATAAATGAAATGTAACCACCTGATGCATAATTCAATCTTGCAAGGGCAGTGTAGGAAAACAGTATCATATCCAGACAAATTAATCAATCTTAGGTTTATGACTATCCCAAGGCCTTCTCTTTTATTGTCAGTTCAGTCACAGGTATATATGTGATTATTATTTCAAATGCAAACTTCTTTTCCAATAGCTATTTTTGAAAGATACTGTCCCACAGCAAAATCACTTTAGTGAAGTATGCTTTCATTTTGAAGTACAATAGCAACTGTCAGTTAGAACCATCATGTGTTTTGCTTTGTTTTGTTTTGTTTCTATTATTTGTGTATTATCATTTCAGGAAATAAATTTGTATGTAAGCAGTCAGTGGCAGAAGTCTGAAGTTTCATTTGTCATTTTAGATGCTGGCACCACTGTGGTGCATTATGCTCACCAATCCCAAGCATAACCAGCTGGTTAATAACAGCTGCATAAAGTTGGCTATACTCACAAATTGCAACAACCTAATAAATACAGAGGGGACAAGGAATATTACAGCACTTTGCAGGAGACCGAGGCACGGAGAGGTTTGGTCCCCTGCCCACAAAGGCATCTGGGTATGCTGATTGCACAGACCAGGATCCATCAGAGACCCTTGGCCAGCTCTATAGGTGTCGGTCTACACATCGTGATTAAAGTCACACAGCAATGGGTGGTGCGACATGTACTAGGGGCAGTGTTTGAGGTGAACAGGCTGTCCTGAAAAAGCTGAATTTGTGATATTGCATCTTTGGTCAGTACTGAAGTTGACTGTAGACTCCACTGGAATGGATTAATGATAAAAAATTAGTGTAATATAAGATATTATAAATGCTAATATAATATATGTATTGTTGTGATACATCATATAATATAATCATTATCATAAGTCATATAATATAATAAATGATAATACAATGATAAAAAAAGAGTACCTGTTAGGCCTCCAGAGCGATCCCCATTCCATCTCCCTTCCCCAAATATAACTCTGAATTCAGGCTTCTTTTTCTTCCAGCTTTCATGTGCTTGTTTTACTTGGCATGAGCTGCTTGCTATGAATGAGGCACAGAAACCTGCCCAGCTTGCAGTCTGTGGTCTTTCCAGGCGGGCTATTTTATTTTCCCGCAGACCACACCTGGGTAGGGGAGGCTTCCTGTGAGAGGAGAAACAGTTAAAATGGGAGCAAAGCGCATCCAGGAGCAGGCGGTGGGGGAAGAAAGAGTGATTTTGGGATTGGTGTTAGGGACTTCATGTACAAAAATTGAAGATTCATTAGCTTCTGTTACCTTTAGGACTAGACATGCAGAGAGCATGTTTGTGGCTCTTATCCTTCAGGTTATCGGAAAAGATTATGGATATTCTCTGTGCTATGGTGACATACTGAACATCCATATGTCTCATTCTTATATAATTGTTTACAAATAGGGTCATGGCTTTAACATCCAGGGACAGGAAAGTGTCCTTTTGAATTAGTCCTGTCCTTATTCTGTGCATTTTATCTAGTTTCTTACCCACTAGAAAGGTTTTTTTTCTGGAAACGATAGAAAACAACAGATAAGGAAGCAGGCTACAGCAGATACAACCACTTAGTTTCTGTCAGTTAGACAAGCATGCATTCTTGCTCTCTAATATAATGGGGAAAAAAAAATGTGAACAAAAGCATGTTTTCATTCACTAAGTTCCTTCAGTGCTGGAGCTGACAAAATCTTAAACATACATCCAGAGCTAGCAGCAATGGAAGAAGGAAAGGGACTCTTTCTCAGTGGATACCAAACAAATAGAAAAGGAAAAAATCCTGACATTATCCAGTGCTGTAGCAAGGGTGAGGAATGAATGGGTTAAAATTCAGGGAAGAAAGGTCTCTGGAAGGTGGTCAAACTTAATGCTGCAGTTTAAATTTCTACTCAGGAAGTCCCTGAACTACAGGCTGGCAAAGCTGGGAAGGAATGATGGAGAAAGGATTACTCTTCTCTCTTTTCTTAACGTTCTTTCCCAAACAACTACCAATAAACACATAATATTGGACCTAATAGGCCTCTGTTCTGTTTTAGGGTGGCAAGGCCGGGACAAGCATCTTGACAGTTCAATAGTAATGCAACATGGAGAGAGATGGGTAGGAGTGTTCTCAAATATTCTTTATTTTATTTTTTTTTTTTTTTAATTATCTGTATACATTTCTCTCACCTTTCTACAGTATCTGCTATAGGAAGTAAGCAACTTTAAACAACCAGCCTATTCAGTAAGGGTAGGCCTGATATTACCTATTTAAGTAGGATTTATGCTTTGAATCTGCAAATGTTAATATTAATTTATACTTAATTTTAACTTATACTTTATACTTAACTTTGCTGTCAGCAAAGTATGCTATGAGGGAACTAACTGTGTGTTGTTCACAGTTTTCAGTTTTACTAAAGAATATACCTAGAGAGCATTGATAGGACCCAGTTGAGATATATGGAAGGTTTGGGAGGAGAAAGCGGCACCATTTTTGCAGATTGGTGTGGGTGGGGACTTTTCCTCCCCCATCTGTGGCTCACAACAGTTTTCTCAGAGGAAAGAGTAGCCAAAAGTATTGGTATGGAGCAACTGGTTTTGCACTGACCCCGCCCCCCCCTTAACAAAAAACCTCCAAACATTTTTGCCACCTTCCTTTATTACTGCTTTATAAGGCATGTACCTAAAACATGAGGGGGTCATGTCTTCTTTCTAAAGGTGCCTTAAAATGATGAAGAATTTCTAAAGACAATAGTTTATTTTTCACAATATATTTCATGTAAATAATAAATGAATTTGTGGAATCGGCATGATATCCATCTGCTTTAATACTATCTTTTACAAGCCCATAAAAAGAGACAATTCCAGAATAACAATCAGATATTGTTTAAAAAAAAAAAGTAAAGAAATTACTCAGTTTCTCACCCATAGTATATTTACTTGGAGGAGCTGAAACTTCTACACAATGATATCAAACCTAAATTGCTGTGGGAATTAAGGCACAGACTCCGCAGTCTGGATAAGTGAAATCTTTTAATCCCCCTATTACAACAAAACTTATATACACATACTACCCATTTCCCATGATCTAAGCAATATTTGTTAAAAAAAGGAATTAGATTCCAAAGCGTATTTTTTATCTTTGACCAGATAGCTCAGACATAGTTTTCCTTTATCAGTTGCGTGGATTACTTGGCTGATGCTTGTGTCCTTGGTCGGTTCCTCCTCATTCTTCCTATCTCAACACCTGTGTTCCCAAGCTCTACAGTATAAACATTAGGTGCTCTTCATGCACTTATCAGTGGAACATTCAGTTCAAGGATCTTCTTCTGTCCCATGGCTTCACATACTCGCCATCCCCCACAAATTGCTCTTTGTATGGCCATCAGGACTGTATCCATATTTCTAAAGGTTTCATTTCTGAGGGCTCTGGAAATCTGATTTTATTCTTTGTGCACCGAAATATTAATAAATATTGCATATAAACTTTTAACTTATATTTTCTTTGTTTCACTGGGTATAGCTCATAAAAATGTCTCTTACTCCACTTACTAATATCCAAACTAGGTGACGCAGCATTAAAACAGAGCACATAAATACAGCAGAAATGTAAATTAAAGAATTCTGGTAACAAGACCTGCCTGCAGAAATCTGTACAGACACAGTAATACATATTTCCTCAAAAATATCTTAAATATCTTTTGCTTTACCTCCTGCACATTATAAAACACTCAGGGAATTACAGATTAAGTCCTGGAATATATTTAGATCATTATTTCCAATGACAGCAATGCAATTCTTTGAACAGTGTGTATTTTATATATAGAGAACAGCGGTAGAATAAATAGGCATATATTGCATTGGAAAAAAGCTACACTTCATGATTCACTTAGGGTTTGACAGAAAAATAGCAACAGGTAGATATCCTCACAAAATGATTATAAGCTGTCTGTTGAAGATTCTGTCAGTGAATAATTTCAAGCAATAATTTTGCTTTCTGTAATTTAATACAATATTATACATGTATATCAACAATAGAGACAAACAAATCTTGACAAGACACGGGCCTCAGTTAAGTGCCGGTTTAAATGCAAAGTTTCTGTTTGCTACAGGTCTTAAAGAAACACTGAACAGAACCTTTTTACTCTTAAGAGCCAATAGGCATCCTCATGGAGTTAAGTATTATTCAGTATTTTAATTGGTGAGCACAGCTAATTTTGGCAGGTCTTAAGTGGTTTCTTCAGGTCTCACCTTTTGTTGGCTCCTTCCTGGTAATGTGCCATGGCCAGTGAGGGCTGGCTTCTCAAAGCTCCTGACGGCTTTTGCTCTGTCAGCTCTAAGTTGGCTGTTCCCTGGCTAGGGGTGCCCAAGCTGGTTGCATACAACTGCCCATTGATCATGCAGGTACCGGTGAACTTGGGAGTAGCTACACTACCCATAGGCAAGAGCAGCAGCAATGCAAAGGGACCTTGAATAGGTGTAATCTCTGACACTACTTGGAGCTGTTGTCCTTGGCACATCAGAGGCCTTGACCCAGGCAGAGCCCCTGGGGGAGGATGGGACTGTCCAGGTGTTATGGGTTTGTGTGGCGTGGGTTATTTTTGGTAGCGGAGGAGGGGGCTGCAGAGATGCCTCTTGTAAGAAGCTGCTGGAAGATCCCCCAGCTCCAAGTCTGGCCCAGGCTGACCCAATCAGTGACAGTAGTAGAGCCTCTGGGATAACATATTTAAGAAGGAGAACCTGCAGTGGGTGGGGAATTGGAACGTGAGAGGAACACCTCTGAAGATACCAAGGTCAGTGAAGAAGGAGGGGGAGGAGGGGTGCCTGAGAAGGCTGATGGCTCTGCAGCTCGTGGTGAGATGGCAGGCTGTCCTCCTGCAGCCCATGGGGGTGAACGGTAGAGTGGAAGCTCCCGAAGATGGCTGTGACTCCATGGGAAAGCCCACGCTGGAGCAGTGTGTGACTGGAGAGCAGCCCGCGGTAAGGACCCGTGCCAGGGAAGTTCGGGAAGAACTGAAGCCCGCAGAAAGGACCCACACCAGGCAAGTTCGGGAGGAACTGAAGCCCATGGAAAGGACCCACACCAGGGAAGTCTGTGAGGAACTGCAGCCCGCGGAAAGGACTCACGTCGGAGAAGTTCATGAAGGACTGTATCCCGTGGGAGGGACTCCACGGTGGAGCAGGGGACGAGTGAGGAATCTTCCCCCTGAGGAAAGGAGCAGTAGAGACAATGTGTGGCAAGCTGACCCAAAACCCCCATCCCCTGTTCCCCTGCGCCAGTGGGGGGAGTAGGTAGAGAGAACCGGGAGTGGAGTTGAGCAGGGAAGGAGGGAGGGGTGGGGGGAAGGTGTTCTGAGGTTTGGTTTTCCTTCCTAATATCCTTGTTTTGATTTTATTGGTAGTAAGTTAAATTGATTTTGGTTTTTCCCCAAGTTGAGCCTGTCTTTTGCCCGTGACCGTAAGTGGGGAGTGATCCCTCCCTGTCATTATCTTGACCCACAAGCCTGCCTTTGTATTTTCTCCTCACCCCAACGTGGCCAGGTGAGGGGGTGGGGAGTGAGCGAACGGCTTCGTGGTGCTTTGTTACCGGCTGACCTGAAACCAAAATCATGACACCAGGTTTCTGGGGACAGGGAGTGCTGGGGATGGCAGTGGTCCCACCTGTGGGAGGGATGCTCTGCTTGGGAGGGATGTTCTTCTGGCTCACCAGAAAAAAAAAGTTAGCAGACCATGTGCCATCCAGGAGGACAAATGGGAAATCAACAAGATCTTCTCAGTCACCTTACAGAAACACACACCAGAGTCTTATGAATGTTTCAGGGAACAATGGACAACCCTCAACTGAGCAATAGTCAGAAACCTCCAAGATGGCAACAACTGGAAATTTGGCATCTCCCACAAAACAAAAAAAATCATTTCTCTGACTGTGTTTCTGCAATTACAGAACAGGCATAGGGACTACAGGTATAGGGCACTGGAAACAGGTAAGGAAGATGATGTCCCATTAGGGGAAGCATCAGAGTTGGCTGAGCCTTAACCAAGAGTATGTATGAAGAAAGAAAAGGAAGATGATAGTTACTCCAGGCTTTCTCCTGTGGCTGATGAAGGCACCTATCTATGTTCCTGGAGGGGCAGAGTTGGTAGAACTGGAGGAGACTCCTATGACTGGAAAAAGGCAAATGTTGTACCTGTCTTTAAGAAACAGGATCCAATTTCACTTCAATCCCTGAGAAGGTTATGCCATTTCCAAGAACATGCTTATGGCTGGATTAGTTTTCAAACTCAGATGTCTTAAAAATACATTGTTCAATAATAAGACACTCTAGGGATCATGCAGCAGAGGAGTCCTCATGGGAATAGGATGTGTCTGAGTCAGTGTAGAAGTGACAAGCCACAATCTCACTGCATTGACCATTCCTGTCGTCCAAAGTTATTTATTAGCTGTAGATGAGACAGGTATAGAAGGCTTGAAATTTCAGACTGAAAGTGGGCATAGCTCTACCATATCAGTACTTCATGTCCTTTTTAAAATGGAGAAGGGCTAGGAAAATATGAAGAAAATTCATTAAAATGGATACAATACAGCTGATAAAATTCATGCCTGCATGCTTGGGTGTCATTAGGTATGTTAATCATTAGGATTCAGGTACATTAGATAGCACTAATGATATTGTCTATCTATGGGATCAGTGAGACATGTGGAAGAATGTCCTTTAGATTGCACTGATGACTGGAGTAAGCACTGAACCACCCCAAAAATATGTGTCTGCAACATTTAGACCGTTTGGACTGTTTGACCTAGGAGCACGTTTGGTAGACCTGCCAAAAGTCTAAAGTATCAGTGACTGCCTGGGATCACTTGAGTCTCACTGCACAAAACAGAACAAACAAAAAACTTAAATTCAGTGATGATCAAAAAACATTTATCGTGGAAGCTTTATGAGCAGGAATTTGTTCAGTTACACTTCTGTCATGCTGAAAACAGCTTGCTTTACATTAAATTAATTTTTGGGGTATGTGATTGGGAGTCACTGACAAGAAATCAAAAGTGATAAATATCAATAACTAGATGTTAGATCAGTTTTCCTAGGTTGGGCAGCTTAATTACCTTCACCTTGACTTGAATAGTTCACCCTTAATAATTTTTTTGGATGTGTATCTTTATAAATTATGTTTTCACTAATCTTGATATTAAAAAACCCCTTCATAATAAAGAAGTGCCTCAGAAATCTTAGAATATCTATATATCTATATCATAGAAATCCTGGATGCTTAACCAGTTTTTATCTGGCCTACTTTAGAGATTAGTTTAATTTAGGTGATATTTGTTTCCCCACTGTTGATGTTGTGCTTTTTTCTTCTTTTGCTTCTTGTGGAGATTAGCTTTATATAAACATGTTATCCATAACATAAATCAAAGTAGCTAGAAATAGTAGTATAGTATGGTCATGTATATTCATGGTTGTTTGATGAAGGAAAGATATTAACATATTTCTAGATTCTCTGTCATTCCATTGAATTATTTTTTCTTAAATGAAAAAGAGAAAGAAGGAAAATGTTCTAGTAATTTCATGTATTTATGAAAGTAAAATTATCAAAACAGGTAGGGCAATAACTCACTTTTTCTCTCTAATTTGGTGATTTGTAAACTAATGAAAAAAAAAAATGTTTTTCTTGTTCCATCAATCAGTGATGTAGCAGATTCTGCACTTACAGTTAAGTGCAGTTTTTCCATCTCCCCTTCAACACAGCAAATTTAAATGCTTTTGAAAAAAACACCACCACCACTTTGACAAGTGGGAACACCTACACCAGTGTCAGAGAGCTTGAAGCAGTTCTGCACATGTTGGCAAATGGATTTTATTTTTTCCAACCATCACCTGCCAGTATTGTTCATGTTGGGTTTATTATCTGTTGCTTAGGATTATAGCTGAGAGACATCCCTTCGTGCAAGCTCTGTGTTATAAAGTGTGTCATTATCCAGGTGAAGGGAAGGTTGGCATCTCATCTGGAGAATTTCACCCTGCAGGCATTAATATGTGCCCAGCGTATTACTGAGTGCTCATCCTACCCTGGGTTCCTTCACTGATTTTTATACTTAACAGCCACACCAGAGATAAGTATCTCATGGTGTTATGCTCTCTGTGCTCCTATAAGATGACAGTGTTACTGGTCAGTAGACTTTAAAATTGAGGTAATTCTTCCTTTGCCTATTTACAAAATCTCAGTCATTCTGACCAACTTGACAAAGGTACCTAGAAAGCCCAAGGTCTCCCTCATATCTGAGGCTCTCTTGTGAGCTGGCCCAGGGCTTTCAATAGGTCAGGGGGAACACAATTTCTACAGCCATAAGGGTTACACACAGGCTAGTATGTACATTGGGCCTTGCATGTATCATGTAATAGGATGCTACGCTGTGCAAGTCAAGGTCAGCACCTCCTGACAAGCTGGATTTACTGCTCCCTCACAGAAAAACACCAGTTCATGCTTGTGATGGCTTCTAAGGAGTCCCACTGGAGAGAGGGGGAAAGGGAAAGGGGTTTCATTGGATATGAATGTTGAAATGACTTCAATGAATGTTGAAATGATTTGCTTATTACTGAAGTGAATTGACTGACTCAACAGACCACTTTTCAGCAAAATAAAACTATAGCTTCTCCAATCCTTTAAATATTTTGTATTTATTCCAGGTGAAACTGATCTTTTTTTGGTAGCTTTGGCTCTGTCTGAGGTGGAGTGGGTCAAAGACTAGATTTTTCTACCCCATTGTTGTGGGATACCAGCCAGCAACTAAGCACCACGCAGCTGCTCGCTCACTTCCCCCCCTCCCAGTGGTATGGGAGAGAGAATCAGGAAAAAATATGTAAAACTCGTGTGTTGAGATAAGAACAGATTAATAGGGCTGAAAGGAATAAAACAATAATGATAATAATAATTATAATAATAATGATAATAATACTACTAATAATATGACAATAATAATAATAAAAGGATTGGAATATACAAAACAAGTGATGCACAATGCAGTTGCTTACCACTCGCTGACAGATGCCCAGTTAGTTTCTGAGCAGCAATCTGCGCCTCCCTCCCGGCCAACTCCCCCCAGTTTATATACTGGGCATGACATCACATGGTATGGAATACCCCGTTGCCCACTTTGTGTCAGCTGTCCTGGCTGTGTTCCCCCCCAGCTTCTTGTGCCCCTGCAGCCTTCTTGCTGGGTGGGCATGAGGAGCTGAAAAATCCTTGACTTAGTCAAAACACGACTTAGCAACAACTGAAAACATCAGTGTGTTATCAACATTCTTCTCATACTAAATCCAAGACATNCCAAGGTGGGAAAAGTGTGGGGGGGGGTGGGAGGGGAAGGAAGCTTATCAATAATGATGAAGTTGCAAAGCCTGGAGTGAAATGGAGGCTGGCATCCAGGTTCTGGGGATCCCCTGCTCAGTAGTGGCTTTCATCCCCTCTCTGTTCCCATGTCCCCCCCCAGCACAGGGCAGAAACCAGGAGACCCATAACACAAGATTTCGGTTTCTGCTTCCTCATCAGAGTATCTTTGGACTCATGACAGGAGCTCTCCAGGTTTCTGCAAGCTTGAGATGTAGGAGGGAAGCCCTGGTTAGACCTGAGGTTTCTTCCTAAGACTTTCATTACTGTGTTGTTGTTGAAAAAGATAAATTAAAAGAGACTTACCACTGCAAGCTTAGATAAGCATGAAGAAATGAAAAACTGAGAATTACCAGTTTGATCAAATAGTGTAATAATGTAAGAAACTGAATTTAATACACAATAAAACAATATGAGGCAATGGAGATACTATAATTAAGGAAATAACTTAATACATACATGTTTAATTAAAACCACCATTTGTCTAAGAACATGCACTTGCTTTTGAATAGTAATTTGAAATCCCTAAAGCTTTAAGTTGAACAATATAATTTTTATTTAACACTAATCTTGGACCTGCACATTGAAGACATTCAGCACAGTGGAAATTAGATTTCAGTGAACTGTATAATGGTTTGGCTCTTGGATCCTAAACTGTGAAAAGTAACGTGGCTCATGGAAGCCCATCACATAATTGCCCTTATTGCATAATGTTAAAGTTAGAACTTAGCAGTGTCCAGCTTCTGGAATAATATTGTCAGAGCTCGCTCTTGAAATCTCTATGGCTTTGAGAAAACCTGCCAAATTTAATTCCAAGATGGAATTTTGAATTGTAAAATTCCTCGTTTCTTACCATGTATTTTTAAAATTATATTCACTTTGAATAAAACTGTAGTGAATAAGTCTAATTGCTTTGTGTTTCCTTTGATGTTTTATACTGCATTTTTATAGAAAGTGGGAAAAAAAAATTTAATAATGAAAAATTAAAACATTCCTTTAATGGTCTTCTCTTTTCTTCTGTTTTTTTTTTTGTTTTGTTTTTTGTTTTTTTTTTTTTGTTTTTTTTAAATTTGTTTGTTTGTTTGGTGCATTTTTTTTTCCCTTAATAAAATATTCTGAAAAAACACAAGTATTTTACCAAATATTTCCAAAACCAATGGCCAAATAAAACTTGTCCATGCAAACTAAGGTAGTATGAGAAACTGAAAATTACAATTTCAGAATGTGACAGGGTGTGAAGGGAAGCTGTATTGATGGAATGATGTTTTCCAAGGCGTTTCTGATCAGTTCCAGAAACAGCTTGGTGCTGAATCACTTAATTATCTCATTGCATTCATTCTTTTCCTACTTTCATGGACATTTTTCTCTTTGTTTCTGTTATAGATTTGCAAGAATTAGAAAAAGGCTTATAGAATTAAACCCTTCATTTCAGTGTTTATAAAAGCTCCTAGAATGTGATGTTTTTTCTTTCTAAGTCATCAGGCTTGACCTCGGTTTTCTTACCAGAAAACTTAATCCACTTATTGAAAAGAATAAGACATCTCACTGACTTTTCTTTTATTAGAGTTTCCACATGTCCCCTCTCATTGTCTCAGCTGAGCATTTAAGCTGCTTCCTATATAGTTGTAAATGTTATTTGTAAACATTGCTTTCTGATATTCAGGTTTTAGATATCCTCAGTCATTGGGAAGCTATGTACCTTCCAGAAGTGTATTCAGTGCAGTGATGGAGCCGTTGTCATCTGCAGTTCATTCTTTCACCTTGTCCCCTCCTTGTGTTTAGTGTGGGAATTTTGAATGAAATATATTATAACAACTTTCCACATGTTTGTATCATGAAACATAAAAATGAAAGATGGAAATTGCCATGGTGGTGACGATCCTGGGGAATGAGTATTCCACAGTGTCACACTGAGCAGTGAGAAATATTTTTCTGCACGTGGGAAACTCCTGTAGAGATGTGAAAACAGGAATTCCTAATGTGGTGTGTTGTTGGGTAGCAAAGCCATCAGATACAGTGAAAAGTCAGTAACTTTTGTCTGTGCCCATAAACATCTCAGGATAGAGTTGGAGCCTGACCTCATCTCAGTGCTTTTTGGGAAGCTAGTGTGCAAGAAGACTTTGATGTATTGCAGCAGTGTCTACTTCTGATGATTTACTCTGTCTTGGACTAGGTAATCCCTTCAAGTACCGTCTCCTAGATTTCTAGGAGATAGTTACTCTCCTCAAATTGGGAGATAACAAAGGTATTTTTGAGCAGTGTGTCACTCACATTGATTTATTAGAACAAAACAGTCTTAGCCAGCAGCGGTTGTAAAATGCACATGAATCGCTGTAATTTAGGCTCCTCATTTACATGAAAATTAGTTCCTCCTGAAAAAGATTCGGTATGAAACAGACATATGAGCTTTAATAATCTGTGTTTTAATAGATCTGGGGCATCCAGGGGCCCTCTTGAACTGTACAGGTGGGCTTTTGTCCTCTGTTGTGCCACAAAAATAAAGTGCATGGAAACTGCAGACTTTTGTGTTGGATGCTACAGAGAGAGAAGGTGGGTGTTGCAGTCTTTTCGTAATACCAACCAGGCACTCTGGACTTGCCATATGTCCTTAAGCAAGTTGCTTATGTTTAAAGCTGATCATTGGTTTTCTATGAGAAAATGCCAAATTGTTTAAAATTGAAACCATAAGAAGGAGCTTCTTTTGATGAATTTCCTGTTCTAGTGTTCAGGTTTGTGTGATTTGTTTGACAAATAGCCACATATTTGAATTCTTTCAAAATATAAACCTAATTTTTAGTGGAAAGTTTAAAGTGAAATAAATCAGAATATCAACAAAATCATTCTAAGTTTTTTGAAATTAAATGTTTCAGGGGATTCAATCCAACTTGAGGGAACTTGAAATATCTAAACTTCTGCTTTTCGTCCTTATTCAGGATAGGTTTTCCTCCCAAAATTCTTGTAGAGCTGGTGATCTGTTTTTGCCATGCTCTATTTAACAATGCTCCAGACTCAGAAATCTCCCCAGATTAAATGATTGTTTGACTGTAGAGAGCCCAGCAGATGTTCTAAATTCTACTTCTTTTTTAAACTGTATTTTTTTCCTTGTCACTTTGGCTTGTTTCTTTTTTAGCTCCTCTCTCTGTCTCTCCCCGCCACAAACCAACCCAGCAGACTTAAGCCCTCAACATTTTCTTGATCAGAAAAAATACCATCCCATTTGAGGACTTCACTGTGGCATGGGAAAAAGCTCCATTCAGTGGAGACTTTCTGCTGAGTTTTCATTAAATTACATGGTAAGACTCTAGCTATTTTTCAGCTGGGGCTCAAACGCCTTCTGTAGCTGCATCCCAGCTAAAGCCTCAGAGAGCTAAAACTTCACTGCTTCCATACAGCATGGCCAAAGCTTGCCTGGTTCTTACTGAAAATCTGCTGTCTCTGTTCCCATTAAGCTGATAATTTTCATATCTTAGTTATTCAGTGCCAACTAAATTTGTAGATCCTTCTTTTTGCTCTATAAATTCAGGTGGTGCTGATTAAATACAATAATCTGTATGGCTTTGATGAGGAAAGTCGTGCATATGTCTGTATTTGAATAAAATAAACTGGATATGTTTTAAAAAAAATTTTTTCTTATTGACTGTGCAATTTAAAAGAAGCATAATAAGTGAGATGGTAAAAGCCTTAAGAAGTATGTGATGTTGTTATGGGTTTGTGTGGCGCAGTTTTCTTTGGTAGTGGGGGAGGGGGCTGCAGAGGTGGCTCCTTTAAGAAGCTGCTAGAAGCTCCCCTGGCTACAAAG
>VYZV01001420.1:25859-50270 GCA_013401275.1 Pandion haliaetus | reverse complement strand
ATTTGCACCTGTTTTATTGGGACTGCCCTCTCCTTCAGTGGGACTGTATCCTCAGTAACAGGCACATAAATAAATCCCTAGACATTACCTTGACTCTACTTCAGTTTGGGCACCAGATACAGGGAAAAGCAAAAATAACTCTCATAGTATTTCTTTCTGCAGTCAAATAAGCCACAAAGTAATAACCTGGATGTAGTGAATGGATATTTTGTAATGATGTATCACGTATTTCTATGGTGAAATAAAAGGGACTACTTCACAAGAAGCTCATCACTGTATTTCAAAATAAGCAAATCACTATATATGTAGGAAGCCAAATAATATTATTTTATAGGACATACTAGTTTGTCTGGTTTAAATAGGTGGTGCACGATTAGAGAATTACTGTCTAAACCAGTTCCCCAGTTTCAAAGGGCTAAATAGAGGATGGATCCACACATTCAGAATTTCATATGACGGAAATTAGATATTTGATTCATATTTTGAAAATCATAAATAATAACTACCATAAAAATGAAACATGAATTGGGAAGAAAGATTGTAATGGATAACACATTGCTTAAGAGTCAGTGATTCTCAAATTATCAGCTTCATACAGCAAAAAAATACTTAACATGACAAAGCATGATCAACAGACACAAGTGAAAATTCAGATTTAGGAACATGCGTGGCTCTAACTGTAATTGTCCCTCTCCCCTACAGACAACCACCTGCTACTGTAACAGGCAACAGAAATGAAAACCAATCTCAAGGAAGAGTACGCAAGTCAAATAGCTATTCATTGAAACCTGTTCTGTGAGATCCAAAGAGCAATTCTTTGTTTTTCTTGGCATCCTACAAAACATATACAATAAGGAAGGAAAAAATGAAATCTTCTTTCCAAGGTGTAATTCAGTCCAAAAAAACTGGCTTCCAAGCAGCAAAAGTAGTAAACTGTGTCTCATCCACTATTTCTCAGAAGGATTTGCTGTAATATCTGCTTTGTAAATGTTCACTAGCAGACTGTGATGCAAACAAGGTATTGCAGATTTATTGCGAACTATTTTCAGAGTGTATAACTGTTCCCTACTATAGCGGGCACTGAAACCTCTATGAAGGAATGACAGGTTAGCTCATGTGAATAGGAAGAAAAATGACAACAGTGTTGGAAGACACATTATCAATCTTTCTAGGGTTATAAAAATTGCTTGCGGATAATATTGCTTGTGAAAAGAAAATTAAACTCTAGTTTTGCAAATCTGTTGGTGAACCACTACATCTAATTGTTCACTGTGTTTCAGATGATATATGAACTTTGTTACTGTAAAATAAAACCTGGTGATGGTTTTGTCTTTACTGATATGAAATCTGTGACACTTAGGTATTCTCAAACTGTTATCTTTTTCGAAAACACCATCTGTAACCCGAAGTTACCCAGCTAGCCTACAAGAGGATTTTGCTGACACAGAATTACAGTCTTCCTGGTAACTTTCTAGGCTTCCACATCCCTGGTAATTAATGTGATAGCCAGACCAAAGAAGCAGGAATTTCTCATGAACCATGTATGTTGCACATTGTTACCTCTCTCAAAAAATGTACATTTCTGTCTGTTATTATCATTTTATTAGATACTAAAGTTGTACCTTTCCTATGGAAGCCATAGCCTGTCTTCATTTTTAGGTTAATGGGAGGTACAGTAACATTACCTAGCATGTATTTCTAAGGACATAACTGTCCTTAGGAATACCATCTAAAATGTTAAATTCAACACAACAATAAAACATTTTACATACTGTTATGATGACAATCTTATATCAAAGTTCACATGGTGTTTACAAATATCCTAATAATTGGAGGCAAGTTTTTATAACATTTTAAACAGTGAAGTATCAATTCTCTTCAAACAAAAGCAAAGGAAATGCCCTGTCTCGTCCCTGTAATCCTGCAATTAAGGTGCACTTTACCACTTATTAAAGCCAGAATCCCAGAATAATCCTCTAGGTCTGTCAGTCAGGCACACCATATCAGAGTATGAGCTACTATGATTCTTTCCCCCATCATACTGACATTTCTATTTTCATCCCTGTGTCATTTATAAGTTGCACACAACTGTGGTCATGAATTTTAAAGAGCTCAGGTCACATTAGGGTCTCTTTCCTCTTGATGAGATTGCAAGAGAGGAGAAAGACTACATACTTGAAATTAGGACCTTAAATAAAAAAAAAACTTACAAATACAGATCCCATTTAATTTTTCTTCCCCTTTTTTAAAAATATACAGCTATTTTGAATGCTGAAATGTCTTTTTATTGGATAATATTTTTTTCTTGATGATGAGCAAGGAAAAGGAAGTTATTTTCATCTCGAAAAGTAACTTAAATACTTAATTTTGAAATACAGTTAAAGAATCCTCAGCAGTATATGCATATACATATATATTATTTTTGACATACTTTAGAAAGAATTTATTCAAATTCTCTGCTGAAGTCTGTTACCGCAATTCTGGAAACACACTGCATGCAATATAAGTACTACCATCTTGCACAGCATGTTATTTGCCTGAACTGTATACGCTTTTGCAGTACTGAAAAATGTTTTCAGTACTCATCTCTGCCTGATGCCAAAACCATGTAAAGAGCTGTCAAGAATTGTTTGTATTAAATAAGAACACAGCATAGAGAAAGAATGGATAAGAAAATTAGAACATGTAAGAGTTTTGTTTCTGAAACTCAAATTCAATCCTAATGGATCTCTTTTAACTATGGCTCCTGCTAATTCATAAGATGAATCATATGCCTAATAGAGCACATCTCTGAAGTAGTATTGAAAGAAGACAACAGCAAATCTGTACCAAAAATGGGAGATGAAAATTTTGTTTGGAAGTTATTTGTTTTTAAGAATGGGACACAAATAATAAGCTTCTTATTAAAATAAAATCACTTTGTTCACATGCTACTTACAGCCTTCATAAATATCTGTTGGTATGTGGACTGCTGCATGTTGGTAAGACGTTTGCCGTCGGAAAACGGGATCTTCTTCAAATACTGGTCTGATTCTCTGGCTGCCAGATTCAGTGTCATTCTTTTCAGGCTTTTTAAAGAAAGACATGTAAAGGGCAAAATATTACAAAGTATGCTAAAAACAATTCCATTCCCATTTGCCTCTTTTTACATAAGAGACTTGTAGCCTTTCTTTCATAGCTAACATTTTGCATTTGTGTATAAGCACACTTATTTGCTCCAGGTCCAGAAATATTTGTGCATACTTTATTTTAAATTATGGGTTACCCAGTGCAACTCAGTGAAATAAAGAGCTGCAAAACAAAAGTAACAGCCTATCACCTTACACACCTAAATTTCACAAGTGCATGGAATTTTTACACCCATAATGCAAGGCAAATACATTACCATTTATTATGTGCAATAATTTGTACCAAATCTTAAATATAAATACTGTATACCTCATGTTTTCCTTCTGTAGATTATATAGTAAATCACAAATCTTAAAATGATACCACTAACATATATTTCATAAATCGATTTTTGAGAAACAGTGGTGCACATCCAGACAAAGAAAGGAAATTAAGCCTTCTTAGAACTCTGATTGAAACAGATTTTGTTCATTGGTTTATTTTAACAATAAATCTTGATGAAATCTCATGTACTCTCCTGGCTACAGCTGCCTGGATGGAAAGGTTCCCAAACACTCAGCTGCTCACCACCACCTGCCTGCCTTGGGTTCCCATCCTCTCTCACCCATCTGCACCCTGCCTTCTTGATTCCTTCCAACTCAGTCATTTGGACTAGTTTTTAAAAATTTTGAAAAGCAGAGGCTTTTTCTAACTCAGCTACAAAAATTGCATGAAGTGTGGAAACCAAGGAAGTAGTGAAGACCAAAGGGGAGGTGGTAATGTCTTTACGTGGCTCAGCTGCAGCTGGAACAGGAGGCCACATGGCATGAGTAGACTGCCACTTAAGTCACTAATGAATCAACTACAATTCTGAATGATTACTCAGGCCAGCAATTGTAGGCAATTATAATGATATTTTTAATACTACAGTCATCAGTTTTTGAAAATGTGTTATGCTTGAAAAATAGTGTTGACAAAGAAGCACCTGTCTGGTCAGTCAGGCATGTGTGTGCTGAGGCTATTCTTTATACACTACCACTGTGTCTACTATCCTCTATCAGAGTGTAGACAGCTAAATTTTAACAACCACAAAATAATCTAATTAAACTGCATATGTTTCTTCATCTGCTTCATCACAGGGCTACAGACAAATGTTATACTAAGCATAGGTTCAAACGTTGCCTGAAGTAATCAGCAGTCTCAAATGGGTTTCAAGAAGGTGGTTTCCTTTTGAAACACAAAGGGCAGAACCATCTAACTAGTGACATCCTCTGAGTTCAACAACACAGCAGTGTTGGCCTCATCACCCCAGGCTGCCTTCACAGTCAATGAAGAGAAATGGGAGGTTTTGGAGTGCAATTCATCTCATCTTAATTAGACTCATATTTTCCCATGACATGAATCATGCCTTAGGAGTGCCTCCTACTTTCCATTGACTATCAAGGTAGCAAGTCACCTAGATGTAGAAGTCAACACAGCTGTCTAGAATTAGGTGAGATGAATCTCACATTACAAGTCTATCAAACTTCTGGAAGAAAAGAAGGTGGGTGCTAATTTTGACTACTTTTATGCAGCATAGCTACTATATCTTATGCTAAGAAGTTAAAACTTGTTACTTAGTACTTAACCACACTCTGGTGGATGAGACAGAAGGGAAAGCATAACTCTTAATACTCAAAGTGAGGGATGATCTTTTTTCTTTAAGCAAATCTATTACCAGGTAAAGTCCAGGTATATCACGGCATTAAATAATCTAAATTGATAAAATGTGTAAATTACCTAAGAACGTTATTCTCTGTCCTGGTTTCAGCTGGGATAGAGTTAATTGTCTTCCTAGTAGCTGGTATAGTGCTATGTTTTTGAGTTAGGTATGAGAAGAATGTCGATAACACACTGATGTTTTCAGTTGTTGCTAAGTAGTGTTTAGTCTAAAGTCAAAGATTTTTCAGCTTCTCATGCCTAGCGAGCAAGAAGGCTGGACAGGCACAAGAAGTTGGGAGGGGATACAGCCAGGACAGGTGACCCAAACTGGCCAAAGGGATATTCCATACCATGTGATGTCATGCCCAGTATATAAACTGGGGAGTTGGCCAGGAAGAGCAAATTGCTGCTCGGGAACTAACTGGGCATCTGTCAGCAGGTGGTGAGTAATTGCATTGTGCATCACTTGTATATTCCAATCTTTTTATTATTACTGTTGTCATTTTATTAGTGTTATTGTTATTTTCTTCCTTTCTGTTCTATTAAACTGTTCTTATCTCAACCTATGTGTCTGTCTTCTTTTCCTGATTTTCTCCCCCATCTCACTGGGTGGGGGGGAAGTGAGTGAGAGGCAGCATGGTGCTTAGTTTCTGGCTGGGGTTAAATCAGAACATTCTCCTTGGAATACCTAAGACCACATGTTGCCTTCTACCTTCACAGGTGTGGTATTATTTTAATAGTTTTAGTGGACATAACAACCTCTGTTACAGATGTTGTTCACGGGACTTCTGAATATCATACTTTTGCATTTAGAACTTTCTAGGACAGTAATGTTTTAGTTTGGGAATGTGGATTAGAAAAGCAGGAAATACTTGTACAATGCAGCCTGAAATATTTTGATCCAGTATGCCATGCTCTTAAATCTACCAGAAAGTAAAACTATGTATTGGGTCTGGCTGGGATGGAGTTAACTTTCTGCATAGTAGCCCTCATAGTGCTGTGCTTTGTATTTGTAGCCAAAAAGGTGTGGGTAACACATCAGTGTTTTGGTTACCGCTGAGCAGTGCTCCCACAGCATCAAGGCTGTCTCTTCAAACCCCACTCAAAGGCTAGTAGGCCAGGTGTAGGCATGAGGTTGGAAGGGGACATAGCCAGGACAGCTGACCCAAGCTGACCAAAATATATTCCATACCATATGATGTTGTGCTCAGCAATATAAGCTAAGAGAAAGGAGGACAGGAGGGAGGCATTTGTTATTAAGGCGTTTGTCTTCCGGAGCAACCACTATGTGTACTCAGGCCCTACTTCCCAGGAAGTGGCTGGACGTCGCCTGCTGATGGGAAGTAGAGAATAAATTGTTTTCTTTTCCTTTGCTTCTGTGTGTGGCCTTTGTTTTTCTTTAATAAACTGCCTTTATCTGACCCATGAGTCTTTTGTCATCTTATTTTCTCCCCCCTGTACTGCTGGGAAAGAGGAGTGATAGAATGGCTTGGAGTGCACCTGGCAGCTAGCCAAGGTCAACCCACCACAAACCATTATAACTTCATTTGGATTGTGCAAACTGGATCCAGGATCAGTAACAGTTTATGCGTTCCCATGATTTGAAATGACACAGCATTATGATAGCTTCAGACAATGTCATTTGGCTCAAGTTTTACATAGGGTTGTGGTGTTGGTTTTTTTTCTTCTACATTATCACACAGGATTTCCCCCTCTCCCTCCCCCTGCCCTGAACTGGAATGCTATACATTAAGCAAATTCTGGAGTTCTTTTCACAAGTTATCAGTACTGATGATTACAAACTCTCAATGCTTTCACAGAACACTTGAGAAAATAATTGGGGACCATAAAGCCACATTATTACAAAAAAACCACCAGAATGAGTGGGTGTCAAAAGATTTCTTCCAATTAATTTTCCACAAGAAATTTTTGGGAGGGAAGGAGGGAAGAGGGATGGTAAAAGAGAAAGGGGCTAAACCATAGGATCCATCCTAGCAGGTCTGGCACAGAAGTTTTCATACTACAGCATATTTAGATTTTTGATTGAAAATCCTGAAGCATCTGAACATAAAATTATCATGTTTCTTCTGCTTGGTATTTCAATTTCATTCCAAGTAATAGAGACTAGCTTTCAGCCTCTCCCATCACTCATGTGCAATTGAAGAAGCTTCAAGTCTACTGCCAAAATTTGATTAAACTTTGTTGAAACTGAAAACGTTTAAATATTCCACCTGAATGCCTTAAATTTTCAAATGTAAAGTCTACTTCTCACATTTCTAACAGCACACACACACACACACAGAGGCTCCCCAAAAGATTACTGTGGTTAAGATCTGGTCTGTTGTTCTTCCTACCAATATTACATGATACCAAAACAAGAACATGAATCTAAAAACTCTTCTCAATTTAATTGATGTGGGGCAGTGGATATATCAGAACTACATAAAGTAATGTAGAAGCTTTTGCATCCCTATCATTGACTTTTCCTGGGAGTATTTTATGATGTACAACTCTGATATTGAAACAATGCATCTATCTGCCTCCAAAAACTCAAAGACACCAAATCGCAAAATCCTTTAAAAGTTCTGTAGCTTCCTTCACACAGGACTAAAGGTGTCTGAACTCATTCTGCATGCAACAGGCAAGTATCAGAAGCATTACAGACAAATTAGTGTTGCACTCACTTGGGCCACTACCTCCTGGCCAGCAAGACTAATGCTGTGCCAGGCCTTACACATCAAATGGTTGTAGTGGATCTTTCTATATAAAGTAAAAACTACTTAGTTTTCATTTGCAAAATTTATTAATTTCAAGTAACCCACATCTAAATTAGAAAAAAAAGATAATGAAAGATTAAAAAGGAAAACTTCAATGTTACTAATTATTTTAGTCTGGTATTACTATCAAAAGCCTGACAGATTGTGGCATTGGTTGGTACAGTTTTAATACAGTTTATACAGTTAAATACAGTTTAATACAGTTAAACTTTGTTTTCAGGAAAGTAGCAAACCACATATTTTGAAGGAAAGTAATCCAGCATGTGAATATAATTAAAATCCAACTCCAACCAATTTTTCTTTCAAGTCAGGAGCTGAAATGCAATCAATACCAGCACAGGAAAATCCCACAGGAGATAGTAGCTGAAGATTAATTTTCTATCTATTCAAACCTGGCCTTCACTTATTGAATTACATTGTTACCTACCACCGACAGTCAGCAAAATAACTCACTCATTTCTCCGCAATGAATCTCCAAACCAATTTCTCCCTCCCTTGTGAGACAGACAAAATCCATTTCTCTTTTCAGTTCACATTTGTGCCATTTTAAGGTGCTTTTTTTTAAATAAATGAAGTACTTTTTCATGTGTCTACCATTCACCATCAGAATAAAGGGAAATTGATATAGCAGCTAAAAATCAGGTAAAGTAGGTTCTTCTGTAGCTGTTCTTTGTGATCTTGGCTAAATCACTTTTGGCATGATCTAAAGTAAACTGGAGGTTACTTTCTGGTTTTTGTACAAATACAAAATACATAGCAGAAATAATGCAAGTTCTCTCTCAAGGGCTTTGTGAACATAAATTAATGTATGTACATGAGGTAACTGGAAGCTTTATGCCAAGATCTTTCACTGAAAGATGTGTATAGAAAAGCAAACAACCATTAAAACAAAATGCAACAAGGTCATTTCAAGAAACTCTGACATAATTTAGCTGCCCATTTCGCTACGGCCAAACATCCCGATTCCTTTCCACAACATTCAGTTACTTTTCGTCATTAAAGCCGCAGGAAGATAAGTGGATTTTGTATCTCTACTATTAACCTTTTCATCTAATTGAAAAGCACCAGTTAGTGTACAAATGAGAAATATTTTTTCCACAAATATAGAACTTACTGGGTTTTTGCTTCTTGCAGCTGTTAAAACTGAAGATCGGAAAACTGGTATTAATTAAAAAAATATAATCAATTAAACACACAAAACCCCACAACTAAACTGAAGCCATCTTCAGTTGTTTTCTGAAGGCACACTCTTTTCAGGAACAATGTAGAAGTTTCTCCAAGCATCAGAACAGACTTAGCATCAGGACAAAAGAATAAGAGGGAGATTTCTTTTTTTGATTCCTGAACCAATATCCAGCAAGAAACAATGGCACCTGCCTGCTTTCAGACTTATGTAAAATAGAAAGGAATTGGTTGCTAGTATTTTCCATTGCCCTAGTATCTAGGGACTGTGTTTTGCATAATACCTTGCTGTCCCTATCAGTGCCATTTTAAGAAAATGAATGTGGAGATGGAATTATAATTGTTACAGTTTTAGGGACATCAAAATTCTTGCTCTGTCATTCCTTTCTGTCTTTCCTTGCAGATTTCCAAAAGTTTTATATTTTCATCTCTAGGTTTCTGCCCTTTTTTGATTTCTGAATATCTGTTGAAATTTCTAAATGTAAAACTTTAAGCAATTTAGTCTCACTGCCTGCGCATCTTGTAGTTCACTCCCAGATCTACCCTGTACTAATGAATGCTATCATATACAAAATAAGCACCAAATTTTTCCTACACTCAGTTCCTTACTCAAATTCAGTTTTGCTGTTTTGTTGGGTTTTTTTCCTCCCTGAGGAAAGTTATCCAGCAGAACCACATACGCAGCCCCTCCAGCACTGCTTGTGACCCCATCAAAAAGTTACAGCTGGACCTGATGGGGAGAGTAAAATGAGATGTTGCTCAAAGCACACAGCTCAGCAATACGCCTGCAGAAAGCAAGGGATGGGAACAGCTCTTCTAAGGACAAGATAGAGGGAAGTTAATTTTGAAGACGCAGCTAGAATGCACTTCTAATAGCCATAGCAATTTCATAGCATTTTAGAAAATGTCATGAGTGCATTGCCTTCTGATAACTTTTTTTATTTCCTTTTCGATAGATGTGATTTTCTAGCTGTGGGAAAACTGCCGAATGCATTAGGTGGTTGTGACAGAACTGCAAACAGTTTACTTCATTTTCCTGTGTCAGTGGGAGACTGCAGTTTTCATTCAGCTACACTGAGATTTTAAGTAATGTGACAACCTTCTGTCTACTCTTGGGGACAAAAGTCGACCAAAAGAGTTATAAATAACATAAGAAAACAGTTGGCTCAGAACTTAAGTATTCTTGCTTTATCTGTTAGACAACAAACTGGCGTTAAACATAATAATATATATATATATTCACATATATAAACATAAGAATATATACACAAATATATATATACCATCTGGGTAGCTTCAGATGTAGGGAAATTATTTTCTATTTGCAACTGTCAGTGTGTCATGCTCAAGGGCCATTTATTTAAAATATATATGAGTTGTCTTCAGTGCTTTTAGTGTTTCCATATGTTTCTAATGTATCATCTCGTTACTGCACATCAGTAAGAAAATTAATGGAACTCTGCACTGAGTATTTGCATTTTTAAAAAAAAAAAGATTTCTTTTATAGCAATCATTTTATTTTCAGCATTCTGCCAACTGAATAACTTTAGTATGTATCAAATATAGCCAAATTAATTAAAAAGCATTTATTTGCCACTTAAGACATTTTCCTGAATGCAAACTATCTTTTGTTGATAATCATTTCTATACATCTATTTACAGGCTTGTCCCTGTCTTCTGTATACACAACTATATTATTTTTTATGGATGGTTTAAAACCCGCTCAATGCATTACTTTATCTGACCTTCACAGTTCACAGCTTCTGATCAGAACTTTTAGATACCCACAAAATTATTATATATCCCAAACATAATAGTGTTTTCTTTTTCTTTGTGTACCAACCTATTCACAAAATTCACTGCATCATGAGTTTGGTTTCATGAATAAATGAATCCTTGATGTAATACATTTATCAAAAATGAGGACTTGGAAGTCTGGGGACAGACTTTTTTAGTAGGGCCTGTAGTGATAGGACAAGGGGTAATGGTTTTAAACTAAAAGAGAGTAGATTCAGACTAGATATAGGGAAGAAATTTTTTATAATGAGGGTGGTGAAACACTGGCACAGGTTGCCCAGAGACATAACAGATGCCCCATCCCTGGACACATTCAAGGTCAGGCTGGATGGGGCTCTGAGCAACCTGATCTAGTTGAAGATGTCCCTGCCCGTGGCAGGGGGGTTGAACTAGATGACCTTTAAAGGTCCCTTCCAACCCAAACTATTCTATTATTCTATGAAAATGTGGCTCTTTTGTAGCCTTTCAGTGAATTACATTTTAAAGAAACAGAAGAAAAGAACTGGGTTGTCCTAATTTCTTCAGGTGGACAGAGTTTCAAAACAGAATCCAAGCTTCTGGAAATCATCTTCTGTTTGAAAGAGTTGATATTACATCTATGAGTGTGCCTTAAATACCACAACTCAGGGAATTATAGTTTCTTGTAAATAATATAACTATTTTCTTAATTTCTGACAAAATGGAACATTATGAAGATATAAGAATCCATTTGGCAATAAGCCAAAAAAATAACCTTAAGATGAAAAGATAGTAAGAAAGGAATTAATGAAAATTATAACAGCAATGATTTTGAATTTCTAATGATTACACCAGCATTTTATCATCCATGTTGTGAAGAAAAACACCAAAAAGACTGATACTATTTTTATTTTTAATCATATCCACAGGACCTATCCTTGCATTTTGTATCTATGGCTTACAAATCATAAAATAAAACTTCTATACAATTTTGCAGGTAGGAAACTGAAAGAGACAGACTGTTTCAACAACATGATGAACAATTACCCAGCTAGAAAAGGTAGTCAGCATATGGCTGCTCAAGAATTAAAGAAGGAATTTCGTGGTAGACTAGTGATACAAATGGGACAGAACATGCTAATACATCATACTAAAAATTCAAATCTGTTTAACTAATACTTTTCCCAGAGAAGCTGGAGTACACACCTGCTCAGATTTACTCTTTTAAACTGAAGATAAGAATTCAAATTCCTACCAGACTTGTCAAATAGAACTTGTTCCACTTTCTAAGCCAAGACCATTCCTCCATCTCCTTGATACTTACTTGAAAACTAAAAGTATAAATTTCCTGAGTCAGCCTGTTCCTACAACTAATGCCCATGAAGTTCAGGGAGACCACCTACTTGCAACCACAGGCCCAAAGCAAGCAAGCCACAATACATGTACCTCTGATCTGAAGAGGCAGAGACTCTATTCTGTAAGTGTCTCAACAAGGTAAGGCTAAGGTTAGATCAGACAGCAGAGTGAGGGGCTGAAAATGTGAAGTCACCTAAGCATATTAGCAATAAATGTAATTTATTTTAGAGACCTGTGCAATCAGCTTGTCTTTCCTAAAACTGGTATGATATTTTAGTGAGTTAGAATTAGTATTTGTTGAAACCTTGATTTCTTATTTAAGAACCAGAAAAGAATTGAAAGTTACGTTCTTTTCTCATAATTACAGATAACAGCTGACCTTCAGAGCAAACCTGCATAAAGTCTGCTGTAGTAACATCAGTATGCAAAAATTCATTTCTGCCCTCTCCTATTTTCTCTTTAACTATAATATCAGCTAAAATGAAATATGTATTTTAAATATTTAAGCACGTTAGACATATAATTATCTTCCTAAAGATAAGTGTGACACTTCCGTGCCCCCAAGTCACCAAGAACCTCTCCTAATCCTCACAGTGTTTCAAGGATGATGGAGAGCTGCCTCATAATGACATCAGCACCCTTGGATCCATCCCATCTGGTCCCATGGATGTGTGTATGTCTGACTAGCGTCAGTGGTCCCTAATTTTATCCCCTCCATTCCTGAAGGTTCAGGCAACATCTCCATATCCCTCCTGGGTCATACATCCTGGTCATGAGTTCAGAAATCATGATGCGTAACCCCATCTGAACCTCCCAACTTGGTTCTCTTCTATATGGGGTGATGGCCTAGGAAAACTCAGGGGTTCAGGACCGGGGTGTTGACTAAGAGTGATTTTCCCACCTGCTCTTAAATTCTCATGTGTTGCACAGAACTGCCTAATTCAGCACTGACTTTTATAGTGGCATGACTGGATAAGACGGTATCATTAGCCAACACTAGAAATACAGGGTCATATTAGAATAAAAGCACATCTTACTCTAACTGCTTTAAATGTCATGAGTAGTTGAGAAAAGCCCAGTCAATTTAAAAAAAAAAAAATCCTTTAAAATTCATACCCTCCTTCAAATCATTGATCATTCACATCCCATTAGAGTACTCAAACATACGTAATAAAATGGAATAAAAATACCCATTGTTGACAAAAGTCCCATAAATACTTGGTCACCTACCATTTCAAGACCAAAATGCACTCTAGATAATTTAGATTTTTCATACATCACTGTGACAGCCTGACAAATTATAGGCATTGTCTCAAACATTCATTAAAGAACTTTGGTGGAAAAGATGCCTCTGTAAAAACGCTGAGTTGTGTGAACAGGACAATGTGGCCGGAGAAGAGGGCCCCGCGGAGGGTGCGACCGCACTTCTCCAAGGCTGCAGTTCCTTATCTTAAGTGAACCACAGCATATGCACCTGGAAGCCAAGGCTGCAATTCCTTAATCTTAAATGACCACAGCATATGCGCCCAGAAGCCAAGGCTGCAATTCCTTATCTTAAGTGACCATGAGAAGGAGCACAATGTATGCGCCCAGAAGAGAGGGTTCTGCAGAGGATGGGACTGTGCTTCTATCTTAAGCGGTCATGCCAGCAAGTAAAGAGAGGCAACTCCCCAATGAACCCCCCCCCCAAGCTCACTGACTGATTCCAGAGAAGCCCAGGAACGTGAACTGCGCATGTCGAGACCACCGACTAACACACTATAAAAGAAGGAAGAATGAATGCTCGGCGCGCGCCCTCCAGAACTGGATCTCTACGCTGGCTGGACCAACGCTGGACCCAGGACTGGTGACTCCCTTTTCTTCTCTCTTTTCCTTTTCTTTCTGTCTTTCTTTCTGTCTTTATTTCTGTCTTTTCTCTCTTTCTCGCTCTTTTCCCTCTCTCTTTTCCACAAGTCCCTACACCCCATCCTTTGAAACATAAACTGTTGACCAAGTCTGAGACTAGGAGTGGATCTAGCCGCCCCGGGCTCCTCTCTGAGAAGGAGTTCAGAAAGCAAGGGGGTCTACTCTGAACCTCGTGACTCAACGGGAGGGATTCCCTTCTGTTCCTTTTTCCACTTCTTTTTCTACACCTCCCTTCTCTTTTCAAACAGTGGCTAAAAGACATGATGCAAGGCTCATATTGATAAATTCACTTGTACTTGGGCAAGGTTAGCTAGGTTGAATAAATGTTGATTGTTGTTTGAACTCCCCTGGTGTCGGTTCACCTTAATTCCGACAAAGGAAATCCACGAACCTGAGTCGCTCCAACTTTGGGACGCGACAATCACCCAATTAAATTTCGAACTAGGAACTGTTCTACTCTTATTGGAATAAATTATACTGTCTACCTTTTACCACCCCCACATCTGTTTAAAGATCATATCCCTGGAGAACAAAAACTGTTAAATCATCTTAATGCTTCACTGGGAATTAGTTATAATACCAACTGAATGTGAACATTTAATTAATTTGATTTTTTCATCTGATGCAGTTGTCTTTGCCATGCTTTTGCTAAGTCATTGACTGATTGATCCTGTTTCACAGCTCACGCTTATCTTCAGTCATACTGGTTAGGTCCAGATTTTGTACATCCTGCAGAATACTAATTGTTTATTGGTTATTGCTCTTTCTTCTTAATTTATAGCGTCTTCTGTGTCAATAACAACATTAATAACAGTAAAGCCCTGCTTTAAGAAGGAGGTTGGACTACGTGACTTC
The DNA here is from genome assembly GCA_013401275.1 of Pandion haliaetus. Taxonomy (NCBI): domain Eukaryota; kingdom Metazoa; phylum Chordata; class Aves; order Accipitriformes; family Pandionidae; genus Pandion; species Pandion haliaetus. The sequence continues at coordinate 35,631 of VYZV01001420.1, read as the reverse complement.
CAGAAACCCTCCTAATCTAATTTTTTCTGTGATTCTCTGAGTTAACACTAATGGGGTTCACACTTACTAAGTCATGCTTAACTAAATATAATGCAGCTTTTCACTAATTAAATGCCAGCTGTATCTAGGTAGATAAAAGCAGTAGGTAACACTAAACCATGCACCGACTTCTGGGTTACACATGGACCATAGACTTTCCCTGCAGACTAAATACTGTAGAATAATTTTAATTGCCATAATGCTATTTAAGACTATTTATATGTTTTTTAAAAATGTTAGTATGGTGAAATCCTAACACAGTAATAGATTAGAAGAATAGCATTCACAGAGACTGAGAGAAATTTTAGAAGGATATTCTGCCCAAGAAGAAAAGCACATCAGAAGAAAAAAAAAAAAAAAAAAAAAAACAAACCAAAAAAAAAAAAAAAAAAAGAAAAAAGAAAAAGAAAAATAAAAAAGGAAGAAGAAACAGGTCAACCTTTAGATTTTGAAAGAACTAAAAAAAAGTCAGCAAAAGAAAATACCTTTGTAAAGGGTCAGCTGAAGCTGATGAGTTCAAAAGTTTTTAGGGTCTGGACAATGTGATTCCCCACTGGATTAAATGTTATTTGCTATACACACCATAAAAAGAGCTGCAGGAGCAGCTTTAATCCACCTTTTCACATACCAACACTAAAAACTCTGAAACACTTCAAGTCACAAGACAAAAGCAGAAGCACAGATGGCCTTTCACAGCCATGTGGACAAGTAGTATTTCTGAAGCTAAACCCCAGACTTCTTCCTACTCAGCCCTATGCAAGGCATGACTCAGATGCAGAACTACAGAATAAATGACCTTGCATAAAACAAGAGGCTTCAATTCTGAAGCTCCGCTGCTTTGCCATATTATGCAAGTACTGGAAACTAGAGATGTTAATGAAGGTAACTGCAGGAAAGGATAACACTGGATACAGTAAGAAAGCCTTATACTTCACTGAATAGACTGATCATCTACTTAACAAACACCTACAAATGAAATGCTTTATATTAGATATGCTTGTCTTCTTCAGTCTTTTTTTTTTTCGTCTGTTCTCCAAAAAAGCAACAGGGACAGAGCATGTTGAGAATGGCTATGTGGAAAGGCCAGGGAAAGCGGTCCAGCCTTTTGCAGATTGCATTGGCAAGTTCAGAAATGCTCTCATTTGCAGAACCAGTGGCAGGGCAGGAACAGGCAAGTAACTGCATTTCAGATCACTGAAGCTACAGGGAACTCCCTGAAAATCCCAAAACAGTGCAATGCATATATTATTTCCTGTTTGGGAATATATTTGGAATCATAAACCACTGTGAAAGTATCTCCAAGAAANTAGAACAGAAAAGAAGAACTAATAATGATAAAGATAATACTAATGAAATGACAACAGTAATAAGAAAAGGGTTGGAATATACAAGTGATGCACAATGCAATTACTCACCACCCGCCGACCGACGCAGCCAGAAGACCCCGAGCGGCGATGCACCCACCCCAGTTCCTAAAACGTCCTATGGTATGGAATACTCCGTTGGCCACTTTGGGTCAGCTGCCCTGACTGTGTTCCCTCCCAGCTTCTTGTGCCCCTGCAGCCTTCTTGCTGGCTGGGCATCAAAGGCTGAAAAACCTTGACTTTAGACTGAACATTACTTAGCAACAACTGAAAACATCAGTGCGTTATCAACATTCTTCTCATACCTAGCTCAAAAACATAGCACTGTACCAGCTACTAGGAAGACAATTAACTCTATCCCAGCTGAAACCAGGACACATCTCTGAGTAAAGCAGCATTTCAGGTTATCTGAGGAAAGTAAAACTACATATTAATCTCCCAATCAACTAATAATAATTGTATACACTTCCCAGAATGGGGATTCCAGAGTGTCTCCTTTGCCCCATATACAAACTGAATATTAAAGCCAATTTTTTAATTATAATATTTACCTCTTAACAACACTGATGAGGAAAGGCTCATTTGATCATTTATTTAATGTGACATAGGAGTAAGCAGTAGATCTGTAGAACCACAGAGGATACACCTATCAGCACATTGTGTCTTTTACTTAACTTCTTAAACTTGAAAACATGACTCAAAGATTTTGGTGATTTAGCTATCTTGAGCCTAAATATTAAATCTTATTAAATTATTATAAGTGCTCGATTCCAGGATTCTTGATATGACTTGGAATTTTCAAAGCCTACTTCCACCTCGATCAATCATATGAAAACATGAGATTCAGTGATTTGGTTTTTACCACTTAAAAATCTCAATGTGACCTTCACATTTCAAAGTGACGTGTCAAAACACTTGTACAACATTGCTATCTGTAATTGGGCTATAAAGCGCTCACTAACAATCACTACTTCAAATGCTATAAACATTCTATAACAAGTTCAGCTTTTGGAGTTGCTTTTATTTACCAATAAACAATACACCACATTCACTGTAATTGTTATCACTCATGCATTTGATATTGGTAGGAAATATCCTGAAGGAAGAAATTTTCCATTAAACTGATGAATCACTAACTTTAGGGCTGAATTCTGATCTTTGATGTGGCATAAACTTAGCCTCCATAGGGAGACTTCAAGCACTGCCCTTTTGTGCAAATTTGCCTTCAAGGTAGGATTCTCCACATTAAGAACATCCTCATCTTTTTTAGGACACTGACAACTACAGTTATCACTCTTGCCATTATTATTTCATAACTCTGTTTCACAGGTAGGAGATAGCTTTGGGGCAGTCATATATTTCATTATCATGTATTTTTCATTGCAGCCTCGAACATAAATTCATTTGGGAGAAGACTTGCACAAATTTGAATAAAGTAATAAAAACCTGACACCTAGTTTTTTAATGGAATACTAAAAAAAAGAAAAAAAAGCAAGAAGCCATGCTCCCTGTGGCAATGGATCATTATAATTTCAATAGGAGGCTCAAAGGAATGCCTTTTCTCCCTATGGGTTGGACTCAAGCTTACCTATAATGCCTTGAAATGGAAAGACCTGACATGTTTCCCAGTGATACTCGGAAAAGGCACTCAGTCCTCACTGAACAATGCAAAAAGTCTTGGTACTAAAGCAGACAAGATCAATCATGCCCTCACTATCAGTTCCAATGCTCATTTTCCAAAGAATGGCATCCAAATCACAGTTAGAAATTGTAACACTGGATTCCAGACGTGAGAGAGGAAAGTACACAGCAGAAACACTGGAGTATGCATTTTCCTAAAAGACCTGGAAGTCAAGGTACCATGAAATTACAAGAAATAAGAACAGTAAGTCCTCTTGCATAAAAAGGATGAACAACAGATGTCAAAGAACATAAAAATATGGTTTTACTGCTTACTCCTCCTCCCCCTATAGTAAAGATAAGATGCTTTGAGCTATCTTATAACAGGATCTTTCTACATCTTCACTACAGCAAGAAGTTTATTTTTTAACCATAAACCATTATTTTTGTTATATACTGCAGTGAGAGATACAAGTCCCCAGAGCATAATTAATTTATTACATAAAAAAAGATAAAATAAGGGTCTACGTTTTTAAGGCAGTTCATTTTCAAACATATTAATTAAAATAAGTTTTTTTCAACCTATGTACAAAAGTAAGTATGTTCTATGATATCAAGAATGTAATAACTTAAAAGAGTAACATCTCTGAATATGTTGTATATTTGAGAAGCACGGGACAGGGGCTTGGAATACTCTCAGGAATCAAAAAGTGCAACAACCAGGAAATATTTTCTGAAAATGGAAATAGGTTAGGATATCTATGGGAATCTATCAATTTTTCCATCTTAATTTCATAAAATTTTAAATGTATTATAGACTTAATTATTAATTCCAAGTACTACATGCTGGTACCAAAAGATATAGGTTAATATTCAAGATATATTTTAATAAAAATGAAAATATAATTGAAAAATATGACATTTATTACAGATTAGAAATTCCTGTTCTAATGAAACTTCTTTAAGGCTTTAAAAATATTCCCTATATGGTTGCATCAACAGTCCTACTCTGACAGTCTTTCATAATGGAAGATATAATTTATATTAGCAAAAATGTTCTTTCCCTCTTATAGCTTAGGTCAGACTAAGAGCAAATTACCCTAGCAAAATGTCTCCCTTGTCTATATAAAAAAAAGGCTAGAATAGGGCATTTGTCTGTATAGCTAATACACATTACAGTGAGAAGGGAAAAAACCAAAACAAACAAAACCTCAATAAAATCCATGTCATATTGCCAACAATCAGAATGGCACAGAGGCAGCTGAAGTTGTCAGTGTTCAAATTCAAAATACCTCCATCAAACATCAGTCAACTAATATTTCAGTAAATTTACAAATTTAGCCATTAGCCCATTTCAGTATTGCAATTCTCCAAGAATGTACAAAATATCATCTAAAACAAGTGATAAATGGTGTTTTCCAGTGAAATTTTCACATGCTTAATTCTACCACATACCATAAAGAGATGCAACATTAAACAGAAAATATGAGAATGGTAGGTAAATATTATTTAATCCATTATCTGCAATACCCAGGCCTGCTGAAAAACCCTAGTAGCTTCAGAAGGAGAAGAAAATCTAAAAATAGCTGCAGCTTACACACACGAAGAACAGCAATAAGAAAAATAATCCCTAAAAAGACCTACTATACATATAAAGAATACTTTTTGGAGACTTCTTGAGGGAGATTTCTAAAGGTATATATTATCAGGATAAGGTTAAAAAACCCTTCCAAAACCAGAGGAAATTGGTATCTGCTGGCTGACATGTAATTGGTAAAGCAATCTTTGCCCCAGCTTTCTCTGTACTCTCAGGGCAGGTCTTTACATGCAGTCTCACTTTTCAGTCCATCAACTGGCAGCTGTTCGACTTGCAGAAACCTGGCATCACCCTTCTAGTCTCTAGAAAAGTTTCTTTATACCTGTTACCTTTGAAACTTGATCTCTGGAGTTTCCTATCTGCCCTGCCCCAGCTCCAGACCCTACTCCCAACTGACCATATTCAGTTGCCACCTCCTCCTCAATGGCTCTAACTGACCCAACACTCAGCTCCTGGGACACTAGCTTACAGAGAAAACTTCTTTTCTGCTGCCGAGCTACGAAATACATAAAACACTATACTTGTTTGTTCAGTAAATCAAATCATTCTGCCATTTTTCAATGTATGTTATAAGGAGAAAAGCCAAAAAATTCCTGCATTCTGCTGGCAAGAGAAAAAAAATCCAGCATTTCTTTGATCAAACCTAGAGTAGATTCACACTTGGTTTCAAGTAAACCTGGGCTAATTCATGGTTAGACTTCTTTTTACTAAGTTAGTTATATCTGCAAATCAAAACCAATTTTGCAACACTTGATACCATTCATCAGTAGAAAAGACAAGACCTGTGTAAGGGTATAAGCAGAGACTCAATAAACCTCCAGTGCCACTGTCAGTATGCCTCTAAATCTCAGTGTCTCCTCTAGGGAAGAAGCAGACCTACAAGGAGTGTGCCTCTTAGATAACCATTCTGTTCTCTGCTTACTTCTGCCCAATATTTACTTTGACCATATATTCATACTTTTTTTAATAAAAAAGGAAGTTTGGGGGTGGAAATTATTTTGCTTTCTTAAAAGCATAGGATGTGTACTTTCTGAAGCAAGTGGGGTGATGTGTCCTGTTTGAAAATTTTCTCATGTCGCAGCTTTCCATTTCAAAATTGGAGATGGATTCGGTGGATGGAAAAGAACAGTTTATAGCTTACCCAGATTTACCAATGAAGATTAGGGTGTTTTTAAAAAGCACTGATAAAACAGCAGATTGTAATTGATTATTACAATCAATTCCTACGTTCTCCATCTGATGCATTCCACCTTATATGCCCAGAATTGTGGTATGTTAAAACCCACGAGGAATTTTTTGAAATTATGTTTACATTCACACCTAATCATCCTTTCTTAGTTTCACAACAGTTTTCAACTTGATGTAGATATATATTTTTTCATCATTATTATTTAAAACTTGATAGCTGCATTTATGCTGCAGTTTTAAACTCAAAGAGAGCTAATGTTTCACATATGATTCCACAATAACAAGGCATCACTAAACCATGTGGCAAAGACAGCTTATCAGTTTTAAAAGATTTCTCCCAGCAAGTTTTATAAAGCAATGAAAAACTGGTTTTCACATTTAAAACTGCCATAGGCATGCTCCACATTGCTTTCCTCTAGTGGAACCCACACACTGAACCTAGTCACAGTGAATTCACATTTTGTGCAGGTACTTACTCCCCAAAGGGACCCATAATTCTAGAGCCTTCACATTAATTCAGTAAAATAAAATGTGTTACTATCATTTAATATGATCAATAACTGTACAAGAAGTACTGTTCCGTTAGTCATGACTGCAATCCAACACGGGACTGCACGAAGGAAATCTCTAATAAATCACTTGTGCTAACTAGAGACACAACTCTTGCCAAGAGATGCAACTAGCTCCTCCCGATTAAAACCTAATGAGGATGGCCTACAGAGGAGCAGCAAACATCCAGTGAGGTGTGGCTGGTTTCATGTTAAAGAAACATTTGTTTGTTTATTTGTAATACTTAGTCCTTTCAGTTAAATCACTGAAAAATTTCCATCTTTTCCTTAGGCTGTTGTAGCTTGTGCATGAAGGAGTTCATAAAATCGTGGCAAGAAATTACACTATAAAAAAGGTAGAAAAGGAGCAAGAAACAAAAAGGAGATGAGAGAAACATTAACGAAGGAATCAGGGAAGAATTAAAATTAAGAAATCGAGCAATTCAGTGCATAGTGGAGAGCTGGATTACCTGAACACATGGAAACAGAAAAATTAGATTTATAAATAATGTATAAAGATGATGTGGAATCACTAGAAATAAAATTGAGACCGGCACAAAAAAGAGGAAAGAACTGAACAGTGAAGCAAGGATAACTATAAATAGGGTGGGGTACAAAGGACAAGAAGACAAAAGAGGCAAAGCAATATTAAAACTTATGGGAAAGGGCATCTTACTGAGGTAGCACTCAGCTGTCCAATAAAAGCACTGCAGCATTTGTCCAAATACAATGCAAGCAGCTGACACCTGCAAATTAAAGTGCATGACACAGACTGCAATACATCAAACTGAAAGGGTTCTAGGGAAAAGGACAGTGAATGAAAACCTGAGACCTGTATTAAACTACAAGTTTGGCCATTATCTTCCTATGAGATATGAAAAATGGTAATATAATACCTCCCACCTTGTTGTGAGGATAAAACTCATTAATTATCATGAAGTGCTCACACATTACATACAGCACTGTGGGGGAAATAAGTAAGTAGAATCTAATTGCTGTTGTAGGATAAAGAGTACAAAAGGTGTATTACTGATTGATGGACTAAGGGGTTACAAATTGATTGTTTTATCTGAGAGACTGAAACATCTAAAGGCCAAAGAATGATTGGTCTTCACATGCTTTTTTTTTTTTTTTAAGTCCAAGCAAACACAGTCATTAGATTCAAAAAGGCCCATCAAGACAGAAGATGAAAAATGAGAGAGAAGGATCTCCTGAATGTGGTACATAAACAGAAAGAAGGAAAGCAAACTCTACTGCAGCATATTAACACACACCAGAAAAAATACACAGGATTTAAGTTAAGAGGATCGTTCTTCTGATAAAGTTATAATTTTAAAAGGAACAGTGGAAACAAATAAAAACTGGCAGGCAGGACCTGTGAGATTAATTTCTTCTAATTCTTCAACATCTAAAAGTTAAGATCTAAAAGGGTCTGTTATAGGAACCCGGTCAACAAAGAGAAACACACATCTAGAAGTGATTCAGTTGACCTTGGACATCTATCAGAATAAACTGAACAGCTCTCTAGAGGTATCCCAGTGTCTAGCTTAGATATCTAATTTTAATAAATAAAATTCTGCTACTAATCATTCCTACTTGAACAGAAAGAGAAATACAATATCATGTCTGGTGATTAAATGAAGGCTCATGGCATGAAAGAGAAATGAACTTGTTAGACACAGCAAAGAATGGATTGCAAAAGCAGTTTTACTAGCCCGTGCTTCAGAGATGATTCTACTAAAATCTCTCTCTCTAAAAAGAAGATGCCACCATTGTCCTCTCAAGCCTTTTTTCAGGCAGGAACAGGGGAGAAGAGTCTGTGCTGTTTGCATACATAGTTGAGAACTGGATGTAGGTTTTTGTCAAAAAAACCCAGTATCAGATCACTGACCATTTTATCCTTATTGCTTCTTCTTTCAAGTTAGATTACTGATCACAATGACAGCACAAGCACAAATACAGTTATTTTCACACTCAATGTGTTTTATCAAAAAGTATTTAACTGATTGTTACCATCTTAACGGGGCGAAAATCATCTGTAACCATTCCCATAACCTTCTATTCCCAACAAAGTGCTACAATTAGAATACAAGTTTTTCTTGGATTCCTATTCTGCATTTATCTAATCAGCCTCAACTTTACTGATGAAGGAAAAGAATTCCTACATTTTAATTTTTTAAGAAATACTTGCATAAAAATTTTAACAGTGAAAATCTCTCAAGATACATGGAAGAGACTTTTTCAGGAGGTGCATATTAGCGGTTCCTGAAATACTGGGCCTTTTAAAGGGATCCAAACCTGCATGTATAAATTACATCTTTTAAATACCTCCACGGATGGTGACTCAACCACTTCCCTGGGCAGCCTGTTCCAATACTTGATAACGCCTACCATGAAGAAATTTTTCCTAATATCCAATCTAAACCTCCCCAGGTGCAACTTGAGGCCATTTCCTCTTGTCCTATCACTAGTTACTTGATAGAAGAGACCAGCACCCAGCTCACTACAACCCCCTCTCAGGTAGTTGTAGAGAGCGATAAAGTCTCCCCTCAGCCTCCTTTTCTCCAGGCTAAACAATCCCAGTTTCCTCAGCTGCTCCTCATAAGACTTGTGCTCTCTACACCCCTCACCACCTTCCTTGCTCTTCTTTCAATGCAAAGAAGCAGAATTCCAGTATGTTTCTCTAGGATCCAGCCCTTAACAGATATGCTGAACCAATGAGGTATCAGTGGCTGAGATGTCTGAGACTGGCCTCTCTTTTCGTGATGTAATTAGAACTCATGGGGAACTTTTTAATAATATCTCCTTGAGTCAAAACATTTGTTCTGATCAGCTAGCCAAAAAAGCTTAAATGTCTGACAGAACGCACACACTCTCAAACAACCAGAGCTTGCAAATATTGTACTTTATTCATATCTTTTCCCTTCACATTGTTTTTGTCGTGGTTTCAGGTCAGCTCAGCCAGTAACAAAGCACCATGAAGCCGCTCGTTCACCCCTCACCCCCTCGCCTGGCCATGTTGGGATGAGGAGAAAATACAAAGGCAGGCTTGTGGGTCGAGACAAGGACTGGGAGGGATCACTCCCCACTTATGCTCACGGGCAAAAGACAGGCTCAACTTGGGGAAGAAACAAAAGCAATTTCATTTACTACAAATCAAATCAAAAACAAAACACAAGGGTATTAGGAAGGGAAACCAAACATCAGAACACCTCCCCCCACCCCTCCCGCCTTCCCGGCTCAGCTCCATTCCCGGTGCTTTCTACCTCCTCCCCCCAGCGGCACAGGGGAACAGGGGATGGGGGTTGAGTCAGCTCCCCACACCTTGTCTCTGCCGCTCCTTTCCTCAGGGGGAAGATTCCTCACTCGTCCCCTGCTCCACCGTGGGGTCCCTCCCACGGGAGACAGTCCTTCAC